>LPNX010473614.1:0-105000 GCA_001517045.1 Pseudotsuga menziesii
GATGATTATGCTTCCATTCAATGATGGTGTATTCATTTCAATTAGGGATTTTAAAGGAATTTGTGCTGATTTTAGTCTTCTCCTCAATTGACTTGAATATTTCTTCAAAGGTGTTATGATTGTTGTCAAAACAAAGGCTACGCTTTTCATGTGGAGATAATTAACAACCGAATATTTTATCTCAAATCATGGTGCTCTTCTCAAATTTTGAATTTGTCTCCAACTGGGAAACTATCTTATCCAAATCTTATTCTATATAGAAAGGATCTCAAACTCTTTCCTTTGAAAAAGTTATTTATTCTCTTGAAGTTGACTTGTTAGGTCTTCATCAATTTTCTTGGCATATCTACTATTTGACTTTTCTTACACCAACAATGGTATTTTCAAATTATTCATGGTTCTTATGTATTTGTTTTAGTTCCTTTATTAGGGAGATAATTTCATCTTCTTGCTTGAAATTTTGGTCCTTCTCCTCTAGTTTATTTGTCAGGGTTTGTTGTGTCTTTTAAATTTTTTCTTTCAATCCAAGGTTAAGACCTAAATGTTGGGAACATTTCCCCCTATTGGGCACAGTTCCCCCTATAGTGTGGCACAGTTTACCTCCTATATGGCAGTGTATTACATATTATTGATGTAGGCTTGGGTCTATTATTTGTTATTGTACACATATGTCTCCTGTATATAGTAAGGGGATATTCTCATATTAGTAAGAATTGCATATTGTCTTGTCTTGGGTACATAATTACATTGTGTAAGGAGGTTCCTCCCTTAAAGAGGATTGTTATTTATCTGGGTTCTTCATTATTCAGGCATGGATTACTCTCTTTTATCATGTTTCTACTATTTGTGTGTTATTTATGGGACTTGGTTGCATAACATCTAAAACTAATCTTTTAGTCCCTTCTTTTGAAATATAATATGCATCTTGATACTTTTGCAATTGCTCCCTTAATGATTAGTTTTCTCTTTCATCTTTCCTTAGTTCACATAGAGAACTAATAAGTTCTTCCTCTAGATATACTTATTCTTCGGTTTCAAAGTATTCTTTATATTTGGAGACTTTGCTTTTTCTCTCAATGGCTTCATCATTTATTTTGGTTGTACCTCATTTTATTGAGAGAGTTTCTTTTGAATAAAGATAGTATATATTCTCCCAGAGCTATGTAGTTTAATTCCATTGTCCCATTTTTTTCTTCTCACAATATGATAGGCCATTCAAAATTGCATTCATTTTCTTTGGATTGTCTTTGTGTAGATTATTTGTTATTGAACCTTTTGGTTGATTCTCTGGATTTGTGTATCCAATATGAACTACACTCCAAATGTCAATCTCAAAAACTTGCATATATGCCTCTATTCTTATGCTCCATGGTACATAATCTATTCCATTTAAAAAGGGAACTTTTTTAGGATATACTAATTGAAAATCCATGAGTAATCTACGGGATATGTCTTCTAGTTGTCAAACTATGTGAATAAAACATGCTTTGACACCAATTGTTTGAATATTTATAGATGTTGAGATGGGGGGGGGGGGTGAATTGGTATTAGACACTTCTACTAAGTTTAAATTCATCACTTCAAGTAATAATCACACATTAATAAAACATTCAACAACCATTAAATACAAATGCACAATACATAATGATTTTAAATGGAAATCCAAAGAGGGAGAAAACCACCAAAGTTGTATCCTTTATTAATAAAAAAATTTTGGTTCCTCGTACCACCATATGCGATATGAAACATTTACAAAATGCAAATGCGATATATTGCATATGCGATATGCAACATTACAAAATGCATACACGATACATTTTCATGAACCTTAGCATTGTGTTTGGGCTCGGGTTATTCCAAACGTACCATCAATAACACATATGCGTTCTTGATTTGCACTTCGGATGTGTGTTTCTGATTTCCTAAGTGGCACGAAAAAGTGGAACCAACTTCGTGCGAGCGCCCATATGAGAAATCTTTTACACATATGTCAAACATATACTCATTGCAACATGCAGAATGGATTTTATGATAGTTGTTTACCATGTAAAGTTAACGTCGTCCAGTACCACATTGTCAGCGCGGGAATTATCCAATCTTAGAAATGCATCTATGCCATTCATAGTATGGGATTATGTAGTGCCAGATGGTAATGCCAATCATGTTTTAGAAAAAAATGAATACGGATTTGAATAATTTTTTTATTAAGGGTAGAAATCAAAACGAAGTAGAGGAGGATTTGGTATATCTTAGTATGGGAAAAGTCTGAATATAATATATGATCTCATCCAGTGTAGAGGATATGCAGAATGTTCTAAATGCTCTCAGGACACAAAGGCAGATGTAATAGGTACCATTCCATCATTTCCTAACTCTATAAGTTGCCAAGTCTGGTTGGACGTGCGCAGTTTGCATTATGATAACTCCAGATTCATCACACAACTAAGCAACATGGAACAATGTGCTTTTGAATGGATGAATAAGTTTGGATCTTGTGCACTTGAGCTCCCTTTAGGGATTTGTAATAACACACGGGATTTGTAATAACACATGATATGGGAGGTCTAGTTTGGTTGAAATTGTGAATAAGCTTTTCCAATTCTCGTCCCATGTTTTCCCCAAAACGCATAGCCAATATCAAAATCTGCATCATGGTGAATGGAAACCACAACATAAACAAATTTTTTGAAATCACATTGGAGGTAAATGTCATGTTAAAATGTTTGAATTTGAATTTGAAACTTAGCGCCTTTGAAACCACCATCGCATCGATATAATGATGGGCTGCCAACTGGACGATTCTCCAATCACTCAAATGGCGATGGAATTAAATGCTGCCAACTGAATGATTCTTGAATCAATCAAATGGAGGAGGAATTTTAATTAATGGTGACAAGGAATCTGAAGATGCTTGAAAAAGGACACCCAAAAAATGACTCGATTTAGCCATGAATGAATGTAGCATCATGTACATCAGGTTTTATCATAGTCGCCATTTATTATGCCATGCATCTCTCACAATGGACAGACTTGTCTTAAAGACGAGCCTACCTCGTAAATAAGGCTTGCCTACACAAACAAGGAGGGTTTTGGATGCAGATACCCAACAATGTGTGTTGGCCAATGAAAATGTACAACAACAGATTGCCTTTTCAGCAGTAGGTTTTACGACTTTTCATTTGAAGTTGAAATTTTGCATAGCGGGTTGATGTCATTGAATAAGCTGTCGTATTTCAAAGGATATTATGAAATTGGTTTAGATGGTATGATTTTTTGTTTAGATGCTAAGTCTTCAGTCATATGATATTATGAACTGGTTTTGGTTTTTTTTTTTTAATGTTAATCTTTTAGGTTTTTTTTTAATGTTAATCTTTTGGGTTTTTATTTTCTGAATGCTGAATGCTAAGTTCTAAAGCCTTAAATCAGTCTATATTATGAAATGGGATAGATTGTATGAAATTTTTCGTGAATGTTAAGAACTAAGTGGATTATTTTATGAAATTTTTTTGAATAACATTAATGGACCAATGTATTTGTAAGTTTGGAGTGTTTTTCTATCTAATAGGATCTTTAAGGAATAAAATTTGGGTGAAGTATAAAATTTTAACGAGGATAAGGATCTGCATTTTTTTCCCTAAATCATTATAGAAAGCAGCATTTATGTGATTTATTTTTGTAGTGGCACTCTCCCAGATTCGACCAGAGCGGGGCGGACCGAGTCTAACGTGGTGACAGTCTATCGGGTCTAATGTGTCAGGTCTATCCCGTCTAACAATTCCCCAGGACATAATAAAAAAATGATATGTTTTAATTATACAGTGGAGTCATGGGTTATCATTTTCTTTATCTTTTATCATTTTATTTTTTATGGGTTGAAGCAACTAATTTTTCTGAGAGATATTTTGGCTTTAACATAAGGAAAAAAATTAAAAAGATAAATTGGCTAAAGAACTTATTAGCTAACATCTAGGCCATGTAGAAAGATAGGACTTCACCTTATCTTATGGAATGAGATGGTTTTCCTTTATAGATGTCTTTGATCCTTTTAGCATTGGGGTTTACTAAGTGTCAAATTTATGGTTATTAGAGATAATCTTAATACACATTAATCTATCTCTATTCTCAATTAGTTTTCTCAACTTGTTTGCTTCTTTGAGACAAGTAGTTTTAATTTGTAACTTATTAGATGGTGTTTCTCTAGTTTAGTTTGAATTTTAGGGTAACTATGATAGGCCTCCCTTTGGTAAATGTGGTGAGGTGTTTATTCTTTAGAAGTAAAAAGGAATTTTAAATAAATCAAATCAAATGATAAAACATGCTTTAATGACAAAACCCAATCTTGAAAATACACCATAAAAATGGCTTAGTGAAAATGTCCTAGATTGCACGGAGTGAAAAAACCCCAATCCATAATCTTAAAAGTATTCTGCGGTAGAAATAAAATGATAAATAATATAAATTAGAACATGTGACTCATAAAAAGTACAATTTTGAAAATATCCCAATCTTGAAAATGTCTTTATGAAATACCTAATCAAGTTTTTACTCTTTTATATTAAATTCATATTATTTTTTATCTATTTTTTCCAAGTAATATTAATCAAAATAGAAAGGACTAGATTGGAAATATATTAATAGGATACAACGTAGTGTGATCCATAATAATAAGAAGTTTAATTTTTTATTTTTTTCAAGGAAACAATGCATAGGGACCCACCCGAAGGGGCCTCCCCCATTAGCTTTGACTACAGAGAGGAGACGTGTTGTTCACAACTTACATCACTCAACCACTTGAGCTAGCCCACCAAGCAAGGAAGTTTAAATTGATTAAATATTTGAAAATATAATTAAAGAATTAAAAAAATATATGAATATTATACATTAATATATTTAATAATAATGTCAATTGGGTTTAGTTAAGGTGGTTGTAGGATAGAATATTGTCCTCCCTCTCTATATTTTATTCTAGTAAGTGACATTATGATTTTCCCTTGAAACTAATGCTCTCTAATAATATTGGTAGAATAATGATGAAAAATAGTTAGAAATTTGATGTGAGCAACAATTTATAATGTAAATATAAAATGATAACTAGCATGGGTGTGTGCAAGTTAATGAGGGTCTCTTTTGACACATTATATGCAATAGAAAACCAAAAAAACAAGCATCCTTCAACTCACATGGATATTTTGAGACACATACACAATGAATCTTGCAACAAATAAAAAAGATAAAATATAGGAAATTGAATGAAGTTTGAGAATATATAATTTTTTTCTATTGAAAATGTTCTTAATCATCTAACATTTCATCTTTTTAACAAACATTTTTTAGTTTTTGGACAAATTATAAGGTCTATGTTTTTGTGGGTGCAACCTTTTAGTGCCTAGATGATGGAAACAACTTAAATTATTGGCTTAAACTGCACGGTTTTTTCTGTGAATGCTAAGCCCTAAGTGAGATGATATTATGAAATCGTCTTACACTGTATGGTTTTTCTCTAGATGCTAAGTCCTAAAGCCCTAAGTCATACAATATCATGAAATTAGCTTAGATTGCACGGTTTTTTCTCGGAATGTTAATCCCTTAGGTTTTTTCTTTGAATAATAATCCTTGAATCCCTACGTTAGACGATATTATGAAATCAACTTAGATTCAACGGTTTTTTCTCTAAATGCTAAGCCCTAAGTCAAACAATTTTATGAAATCCTTATGAGGAACTAAGTGAGACGTTTTTATGAAATCCTTATGAGGAACAAATTATTATCTTGGTAAGGATGGACTTGTAGCCATCAATTAAAATTCCTTTGTCGCTTGATCGATTAGATTGATACCCAAACGTGGAGGGTTTTGGATGCAGATACCCAACAATGTTTGTTAGCCAATGAAAATGCACAACAACAGATTGCCTTTTCAGCAGTAGGTTTTACGGCTTTTCATTTGAAGTTGAAATTTTACACAGCGGGTTGATGTCATTGAACAAGCTGCTGTATTTCAAACGATATTATGAAATCGGTTTAGATGGTATGGTTTTTCGTCTAGATGTTAAGTCTTCAGTCATATGATATTATGAACTCATTTTGTTTTTGTTTTTTTTTAATGTTAATCTTTTAGGTTTTTATTTTCTGAATGCTAAATGCTAAGTTCTAAAGCCTTAAATTAGTCTATATTATGAAATGGGTTTTTCCTTAATGTTAAGCTCTAAGTGGACTATTGTATCTAACAAAGACTTAGTCAAACGATGGAGGAATTTTAATTGACTTTGGTAAGGATGGACTATTGTATCTAATGTGTGAGAAGAGACTTTTGTTAGCTTGTACACACCCATGTGAGTCTCTTCTATATTTCCATTTGGAATTGTTGATCACATCAAATTCCTAACTAATTTTCTTCATTATTCTACCAACATTATTAGAGAAATACTTAAAATTGAAGAACATTAGTTTCAAGGAGAAAATCCCCCTCTCACTTAGTAGAAAACAATGTAGATATGGAGGAGGATATTCCATCCTACAACCACCTTAGCTAAACCCAATTGACATCATTAATAAATATAATAATGTATAATATGCATATTTTTTACTTCTTTAAATATACATTTCATTTATTTGTACACATAGTCCATCCTTACCAAGATAATAATTTGTTCCTCATAAGGATTTCATAAAATCGTCTAACTTAGTTCCTCATAAGGATTTCATAAAATCGTTTGACTTAGGGCTTAGCATTTAGAGAAAAAACCATGCAATCTAAGCTCATTGCATAATATTGTCTAACTTATGGATTCCGAGATTATTATTCAAAGAAAAAACCTAAGGGATTAACATTCCGAGAAAAAACCATGCAATCTAAGCCAATTTCATGATATCGTATGACTTAGGGATTTAGGGCTTAGCATCTAGAGAAAAACCATACAGTGTAAGGCGATTTCATAATATCATCTGACATAGGGCTTAGCATTCACAGAAAAAAACGTGCAATTTAAGCCAATAATTTAAGTTGTTTCCATCATCTAGGCACTAAAAGGTTGCACCCACAAAAACATAGACCTTATAATTTGTCCAAAAACTAAAAAATGTTTGTTAAAAAGATCAAACTTTAGATGATTAAGAACATTTTCAATAGAAAAAAATTATATATTCTGAAACTTCATTCAATTTCCTATATTTCATCTTTTTTATTTGTTGCAAGATTCTTTGTGTATGTGTCTCAAAATATCGAGGGATGCTTGTTTTTTTGGTTTTCTATTGCATATAGTGTGTCAAAAGAGACCCTGGTTAAATTGCACACACCCATGCTAGTTATCATTTTATATTTCCATTATAAATTTTTGCTCACATCAAATTTCTAACTAATTTTCATCATTATTCTACCATTATTAGAGAGCATTAGTTTCAAGGGAAAATCATAATGTCACTTACTAGAATAAAATATAGAGAGGGAGGACAATATTCTATCCTACAACCACCTTAACTAAACCCAATTGACATTATTATTAAATATATTAATGTACAATATTAATATTTTTTTTAATTCTTTAATTATATTTTCAAATATTTAATTAATTTAAACTTCCTTTCTTGGTGGGATAGCTCAAGTGGTTGAGTGATGGAAGTTGTGAAAAATACATCTCCGCTCCATAGTCAAAGCCAATGGGGGAGGCCCCTTCGGGTGGGCCCCTATGCATTGTTCCCTTGAAAAAAATAAAAATTTAAACTTCTTATATTATTTTATTTTTATATCTATTATTACTATGGATCAAACTAAGCTGTATCCTATTAATATTTTCAATCTAATCCTTTCTATTTTGACTAATATTACTTGGAAAAAATAGATAAAAAATAATATGAATTTAATATAAAAGAGTAAAGGTATTTCATAAAGGCATTTTAAAGATTCGGCTATTTTCAAAATTGGACATTTTATGTGTCACTTGTTCTAATTTATTTTATTTATCATTTTATTTCTACCCTAAATAATTTTAAGATTATGGATTGGGGCTTTGGGGCTTTTTCACTCCGTGCAATCTAGGACATTTTCAATGAGGCATTTTTATCGCATATTTTCAAGATTGGGTTTTTTCATTAAAGCATATTTTATCATTTGATTTTATTTATTTAAAATTCTTTTTTACTTCTAAAGTATAAACACCTCACCACATTTACCAAAGGGAGACCTATCATAGTTACCCTAAACTTCAAACTAAACTAGAGAAACACCATCTAATAAGTTACAAATTAAAACTACTTGTCTCAAAGAAGCAAACAACTTGAGAAAACTAATTGAGAATAAAGATAGGTTAATTCGTATTAAGATTATCTCTAATAACCATAAATTTGACACTCAGTAAACCCCAATGCTAAAAGGATCAAGGACATCTATAAAGGAAAACCATCTCATTCCATAAGATAAGGTGAAAACCTATCTTTCCACATGGTGTAGATGTTAGCTAATTTCATGGTTAAGTTCTTTAGCCAATTTCTCTTTTTAATTTATGTCCTTATGTCAAAGCCAAAATATCTCTAGAAAAATTAGTTGCTTCAACCCATAAAATATCAAATGATAAAAGATAAAGAAAATGATAACCAATGACTCCACTCCATAATTAAAACATATCATTTTTTTATTATGTCCGGAGGAATTGTTAGACGGGATAGACCTGTCACCTTGTCACCTTAGACCCGATAGGCTGTCACAACCTTAGACCCGGTCCGACCCGCTCCCGTCTAATCTCGGAGAGTGCCACTACAAAAATAAATCACATAAATGCTGCTTTCTATAATGATTTAGGGAAAAAAATGCAGATCCTTATCCTCGTTAAAATTTTATACTTCACCCAAATTTTATTCCTTAAAGATCCTATTAGATAGAAAAACACTCCAAACTTACAAATACATTGGTCCATTAATGTTGTTCAAAAAAATTTCATAAAATAGTCCACTTAGAGCTAAACATTTAGGAAAAATCCATTTCATAATATAGACTGATTTAAGGCTTTAAAACATAGCATTCAACATTCAGAAAATAAAAACCTAAAAGATTAACATTAAAAAAAAACCTAAAAAATTAACATTAAAAAAAACCAAAACCAGTTCATAATATCATATGACTGAAGACTTACCATCTAGACGAAAAACCATACCGTCTAAACCGATTTCATAATATCGTTTGAAATACGACAGCTTGTTCAATGACATCAACCCGCTGTGCAAAATTTCAACTTCAAAAGAAGAGCAGTAAAACCCGCTGCTGAGAAGGCAATCTGTTGTTGTGCATTTTCATTGGCTAACACACTGTTGGGTATCTGCATGCAAAACCCTCCACGTTTGGGTATCAATCAAACGACGGAGGAATTTTAATTGATGGCTACACAGAATCGGAAGATGCCTGACAAATGACAGCCGGAAAATGACTCCAGTAATCCATGGATGAATGTAGCATCATGTACATCAGGTTTTATCATAGTCTCTATTCCTTATGTCATGCATCTCTGACAATGGTCAGTCTTGTCTTAAAGACGAGCCTGTCTGGTAAATAAGGCTTGCCTGGATATAACTTGCACAGTGTAGCAATGAATACTGTTATTTAATGGATTTTGGTGCTATAATAATTATAACCAAGTCTAAATTGGTGTATAAGATTCTTTTGTTTGTGGGACAAGAGACTTCTTTGAGTAAGGATTTCACTGATAAAGTCTACAAAGGTATATATACACTACCCCTCTGTGTTTGAACATGCGACTTTTTAAGAGAACCACATATGACCTTTGAACATGTGACCTTTTAAGAGAACACATATTCTTAACCATTAAACCCACTCATACAATCAATAATTTGATGCAACTTCAGCATACCAGTGTAAATACTCCTGGCCATCAGAATCAGAGCCAAGATCAGACATAACCTAATTATGGATTTCAGAAATGGTTAATATTGTGAATATCAATTGGCCAAATATTATATTAAAAATAGTTATCGGAAAAAATATTGACTAAATTTGATTTAGGCTTACCATTGTTATTAATGTAGGGCTCCTCAGGGCTTCCACGAACTCGGGATGAGCAGGATCGTAATATTGCTGAAAATGATAAGGTCTGTGTTGAACTTCAGCAGGCAATAGTTGGTCACCTAGGCTTATTCGTCTATTGCCGAAGTGTACATATAATCTAAAGTAAGGATCGAAATCGTCGACAATGTCTCCGTCAACTCCTCCTTCTGTAAGCCACTGCCTCACCACCTCCATTCTCTGCACAAAATCCCCAATCAAGAAGAATGAAGTGATGGAGCTGATTCGCTCGTAAAGGCAATGAAAACTGTCGAGCGGTATTTAAATCTTTTATGTTAGAACTGAATCGACGGAAAGAGAGGGAGCGCTTCCGATTTAAACTGCTCTTAATGGAATCTTGAAAAACGGATAGTGATATTCGACATGATCCAAACATATAATTAAATTATAATTTTTCCATGTTTTAGAACTTTAAATTGTTCAAATAATATTTACTACTTATTGATGAGAATTCTTTTATAATTGAAGTTTACGTGTTGAAATGTGCAGTACATTTATGAGCGTGAGTACAATATACAAGCCATATTTACAACAGTTCAAACAATATGCTCAAATAGTATTTACGACTTATTGATGAGAAATTTAAACTGTTCAAATAATTAAGGCCTCGATACCCATTAATGGTGTGTGAAACATCTTAATGGCCCTAACGTTTAGTGCCTATGGAAAAGCCCCGTATTGACGGCTCTTGTTAGTGTGTTTAGGATTTTTTCATGGGACTTGATCTTTATAATGTTCAGTTAGGAATTAAATTCATTGGTCATCCCATTGAGCATGTGACACAATCGAGCATGTGACACAATCCAAATTTATTGTTAGTTTTAATATAAGTTACCCATGACATATGCATATCATTTGCAGTCCTCCATAAAACCTTTACCCATGACATATGCATATCATTTGCAGTCTTCCATAAAACCTTTATAAAGCATTGATGTGATGGTACACTGAATCATTTAAGGTTTTTGAGTTTGAAAATATTTAATATTAGTTTTCGGCAACTTGTTATCCAAGTCTATATATGGGGACCATTAGAGTGTTTTCACTGCTAGGTATGAGTCTCAATTAAGTAATCCATTTAAGACAAGAAACTGAAACATCATCCTTAAACTTAGCTTCTCATGCTCAAGTTCCATGAATGAGATGTTGAATCACTATATGTTCCATGAATGAGAAGGTTTTTAGCACTGGTGATATGAAAACATGGTTACTTGAGGAATCTTAGGCCTTAGGACCTAAATAAAGATTCTAGGCATCTAAGAACAAAAAAAATCACATTGAATCACAACACATTATCTTCTAAAGGTATCCTTGGCCTATAAGTGGGGATACCAAATAGAACTTAGGAATTCAACTCTAAAGGTATGTTCTAGGGCTCAAAGTTCATGAATGATACCCATTAGCACTACAAATGACCCACCAAATTGATAGATAGCATTCAACCATAAATATATCTTTTAGGTATTGATACATTGGTAATCCT
The DNA here is from genome assembly GCA_001517045.1 of Pseudotsuga menziesii. Classification (NCBI taxonomy): domain Eukaryota; kingdom Viridiplantae; phylum Streptophyta; class Pinopsida; order Pinales; family Pinaceae; genus Pseudotsuga; species Pseudotsuga menziesii. The sequence continues at coordinate 11,549 of LPNX010473614.1, forward strand.
CCTCAAATCATGACTATAAATTTGTGCTCCATCCTTAAATCTCAAAACCTAGTAATGGTCTTTATATGAACACCAAAATATTTAAAATATACGAGACCAATCTTATGTGGTTGATTAATCTGTTTTCATTTTCCCTATACCTAGAAACTTCCTCAAGCAATAGTTGCTCCCTTAGGCTTATCCGTGTTCTGTGTTGAACTTCAGCAAGCAATAGTTGCTCACTTAGGCTTATCCGTGTTCTGTGTTGAACTTCAGCAAGCAATAGTTGCTCACTTAGGCTTATTCGTCTATTGCCGAAGTGTACATATAATCTAAAGTGAGGATCGAAATCGTCGGCAATGCCTCCGATAACTCCTCTTTCTGTAAGCCACTGCCTCACCACCTCCATTCCCTGCATAAGATCCCCAATCAAGAAGGATGAAACAATGGCGATCACTTGTGAAAGCAACTAAAACTGGTAGGCGGTATTTAAATCTCTTATGCTTATAGCTTGCGATTTCTGTTGCTCTTAACGGAATACTACCTATAGTGTAGTCCTATGGCGAAGAAGTAAGTTAAGGAGTACCTTAACCAATGTAGTATGGATTCACTTGTTTAAGGTGTACGTTATAATCTACATGTGTTACATGTCTCTTCAAACCCTTAAACACTTGGAAAGAATCCATACCAAATCTGACGCCATTAAGGTCTGTACTTCATCTTGTCAGCAGTAGTTGCTGCATTGATTGCCTTGATTTTCAGCAATAATTGTTGCATTGATTGCCTTGATTTGAGTTCCCATGCTGGCGCTAGTTTAGGTTTTTTTTTCATTGCAAATGAGGCCTTTGTTCCCATTGCTCTTGGTAATGGTAAGGACATCCCCTAATGGAGAAATAACATCTCTCGAGGGGAATACAACAAAATTATAATAGAATATTTTTTGAATTTCCATCACTTTAACATGCAACTCACACAACTAATTGTTTCTTTTACGCACTAGTAAATTCAGTTGGTGCATAACCTTTACTCAAAAATTGTATGATGTCTATGCATTAATCATCAAACACTATTATCGTGAATAGTTTCAGGGAGACTATCATCAAGGTTATCCATTTCGTCGCCACTTTAAATTCTTGATAGGTGTTATGGTCCTGAATTCAATTGACCGTGCTTAACCATGAATTCAAAATCAAATTCCTTAAAAAGGATAAGAATCCAACAAATCTTTGCCCCTAACACTAGCTTATTAATCAAGTATTTCAATGCTAAATGATCTATGTACATCTTAAAATATCCACCCAACATGTACTATCTGAATTTATGCAGATTCGTATACTATAGCTAACCTAGATAACCTTACTCTTTCAGTGCTGGTATAGTTTCTATTGTTGAATATTTTTTGCTTGAAAAGGAAATAGGATGATCAATCTACCCTTCAAGAGGTTGCGCTAGTACCATGTCAAGATCGACACACTATGTATTGACATGTACATAGAATTCCTTTTTCCAGTTTGGAAATACAATTATCAACACTATAACCATCTTTTTCTTCAACATGACTAGACTTTCCTCACAAGTTTTCATCTAGTGGAACTTAACATATGTCTTCAGTAACTTCTCCATTGGAGCAATCGCCTTCGTAGATCCTCGATAAATTTTCTGCAGTATCATGTATTTTCCATTTTAGCTCTCAATTTCTCTAATGTTGTAGGTGTTGGTAGGTCGACGATAATCATAATCTTGGCAGGGTCAACCAACATTCCATCGCAACCCATTACATGTCCCAACAAAATTCCAAACGTAGCACAAAATATACATTTCCTTAAGTTTAGTGAATTTGATACTCGCAACAACGTTCCAACAGCATCTCGAGGATCTCAATATGATCCTTAATGATCCCAAATATTGTCCAATCATCGAATTAGACCTTAATAAATTAATGAATAAAATATTTAAAGGAATCCTCTACTATTCTAGATAAAATAGCACAAGCATTCTTGAGTCCAAAGGACATTACCGTGTATTGGAAACAACCCAAGTCCATCGCAAAGGTTGTCTTATGTCAGTATTCCTTTGTGAATATAATCTGATGGTAACCATAGGAACCATATTAGTGAATGAATCAATCTCTTGACCCCCGACACTCTCCAATTCCTTATTTGTAAATGGAGTCGAAAATGGGTCATGTATACAAGCGTCGTTCAATTTTATTTGGTCGACGTAAATTCTTACTTCACCCATACCCTTTTTTTCTTGTACTACTATTGGGATAATCCATTTTGATTCTTCTACACGGTTTATGATACGTACATATAACATTTGGTCGAGATCTGCCTTGGATTTTTGTTTATATCGCGGATTCAGTTGGTATGGTCGTTGCTTGGTCGATTTTCCATCGGTCTTCAAAGGTATATTCTTGGTACATTATTGGTATATTCATTTATCTGAGGTCTCTAACAATCCCTTTCATCTCTAAGAAAATTTTAGGGAACAAATATTCAAGCTCATGAAATAGATCTGTGATTTTCCCGACAGTCTCATCATCTCAATAATCTCCAATATTGGAAAATTTTGGATTCTCCATGGTGCCAATATTTACTTTATTTCTTTTTAGTGGATTTTCAAATTGGCCGCTAGAAATACCAAATCATTCAATTGTGTGCATACCTTTAGACTCAGGTACGTTTATTTCGATTGAGTCAATGTCATTGGGTTCTCTCATCACACTGTATCCCTCCATCTAGAGTTGAATTATTGTTCCATGTTGATTGAAGTTTGTAATTCCAACAAGGATATATTCAAATATATGTATCTTAATTACTTGTTGTTTTCCCTAAATTCTGCTACCTAGACTACGCGGTCGCAGTGTTCACGCACCTCAACATACAAAGATAGTTTTTTTGGGTTTTTAGATTAACAATATAAGAATAAGATATAGTAAGAACCATACACACATATACAATGATTTGATAACATTAGGTACAAGTATATATAAGGAATCAAATTTGTAGTACGAATGACGACACAGTTTTAAGCAATTGAAACAAGGTTTTATGAACATATATAAACAAATAATAAACAGAGAGTTTATTATTGTAACATATATAAAAGTACTCAAAAATTGAAATAACATCCCAAATCTCATACAAACATAAACATTCACAAGTAAATATGGCATCTATATAGAAGACATCTTCATAACTGCAATATAAACCATGGTTCAAACAAAACCAATGAACATAAACATAATATAAGTCCAAAACCTAGCTCCAGATAGACATTAATCATTCATAAAATAAGAATATATTACACATAAAGTATTGTAGGTCTGCATAAGTTCCAGTCTCTCGAATCCCATTTGTGTCTCCTTTTGTTCATCAAAATATTACAATATATAGAAAAAATGGTTTCTAGATGAACTATTTCTAGATCCACTCTCTTTGGATCTAATTCTACTAAAAATAGAAATAGTATCAATTAACTATGACATGTGTCTTATTCATTTAGAGTTTGAAAATCAAATTAAAGTATCTCAACATCTTCTGTCACCGCAGCAAGACTATCCAATCCAAACTAGAATTCTTGTGTTGAGTACTACTTATAGAAGGATCTTTATTTGATGCTTCCCTCTACTCTTGATTCATTCTTTGACATTTTGCTCTGCTTCTGAGATGTTGGAAATTTCTACAGTTCCATTTTTTACTCGTTCAGAAGAGACACTACTAACAATATTAGGTCCACTATCATCCTCTGTATCAACAAATGCCTTCCCTGTAGGTGCCATGAGATCCATCTTGAACTTTTCTTCATAAATATATTCACTCAAGAGAATGGAGTGTTTTGACAACCTCCACTTCAAATTCATACATTCAGATTCACAAGATGGCCTTTTCTCTGCACGAATCGAAGATAACATATAAGTTGTAGAAACCATGTGAGAGATTCCCTTGCCAAAAAAAAAACGCCACATTGCGTTCTATCTTTGCAGAAATAATTTATGTTTTATACAAGTTGATGAAACTGAACCTCAATTGAAACCTTAAGTACCATTTGGTAGAGAGAATTGGGGTTTACTGGAATGTTGTTTTATTGCTAGCAGTTGTAAATAACAAAGCATATTTATCAAAGATTACCCATAGAACCATTCATCTGCTTCTCCATCTGTATGCAAAGAACCAACCTATGTTGTAGGAAAATCCCTCGCCCAACGTTCTAGAGGCTTACCAATTGAATAAACAATGAAACTAATCTTCCCGGGCTGTTACACATTGACAATGTTACAACCATAAAAAATGAAAGGGGGCTTCTACATATTGTCATAGATTTTCCAAAATATTGAATTCATCCCACTCTTGAACAAATACAAATCCCATTAGCATCCTTGGTTTCCTCATAAGCATCCCCAATAACGCTCAATTTCTTCATTGCAGAAGGACTCATGAGCTGTAGATGAGTAGGATGGTCCCAATCAAATTTATTCATTGAAAGATCTCTTGTGAATTTGATCCTCTTCTTGTTCTTCAATGTTGTAGTGACCTTGGAGTTTAAGGGGGTCATACCAGTAACCAAGGTGTAATGGATTCCACTCTTGTATTTTAGGAGGTGGGAGGTTGAAGGTGGTGTTACAGGAGAGGCCACTCATGAAAGAATGATATCTTAATGTGCCTGCATTCCCTTTCTAAAGCACGATTGTCATGCGAGTGGGGCTTTGCAACCAAAGGTTCTAGTTTAGAAACATCCAATCTGTACTCCTTGAGATATCTGGCTGCTTCATCACTATAAAGTGCTTCAAAACTAGATGAGGTGTTGCCCTCAAGATAATTAAATGTTATTTGATCTGCAGTGACAAAACCATTCTTTTCTCCCACTTCAACAACCATGTTACACAATGTCATTCAATATTCTATCATCAAGCTTTTAACAATAGATCCTGAAAATTCCATGGCTCTGTATGTTCCACCAAAAACAGATATTTCACCAACAATCTACAGAATAAGACCCTTTACAAGTAGGAAATGCGGCATTTCCCCATCCATTACAAATGTCAGTGTTGTTGGCACCTTCACTAATAGCTTTCCAATGCCCATTATAAATCCTGCATCACTGTTTCCTATTCCACTTGCAAACTATCCAAATGCTCCAGCATTGCATGTATGGGAGGCTATCCCAAACAGAACCTCTCCTGGTCTACAATGACCTTCTTGGGAAAGAGCAATAAGACAATCTCCTTTATAATCCAGAGTTTCCCTGAAATCACTGTGATCTGTGATGACATTGATTGAAGATTGAAACCCCTTCTGAATCTAGATGGTATGTTCTTCTTCTTGCAAGTGAAGAATAAGCCAATATTTATGCTGGCTTCCCTGCAGACTTTTCTTCAGAATATTCAGAAAACTCATCCACTGCATCTTGGCGAGCTAGAGTAAATTCTATATTCCAAAATGGGTGCTCCATAGATAGAATATTAACTCCAGTTGGTGTTGCATTATAACCCTCTACAAACATTTGCTTGAAACACTTTCTTATAGATCAAAAACTATCTAATCTCGAGGAGACAGAGTAAAGGTTGTACGGTGAAAAATAATGAAGAAAAATGGTTCTATACAAGTGTTTTAACTAATTACTGTTCAATAGCAGATGTCAACTTATGTTCATGACAACATATCTCCAAGGCTGCTAGCATAATGATAGTGTCTACAAAACTTTAAAACCTTGACAGCGTACCTACAAACCTTTATCTCCTTGGGAGGTTGGTAGCATACCTATGTCTTGAGTTTTTTTCATGTGTTGTTAGCTCATATTAATAACAATATATAATGTTTTTAAATGAAGACTTAATCATCTAGTGGAGCTTGGATAAAGAAACTTAATATATATGTAATGCATGAAATAAAAGGAAAACTATCCCAAAGTTTTAAATAAATATTTAGAAATGAAGAACAAGAGAGAGTCTAAGGTAAACAAGCAACTATAGAAAAATGATAGAAAAACCTAAGACAAACACTTCCTCCAACTGGGGGATGGAATTTCCCTATGATTATCAAGGAAGTGAATACCAAGTGCCTTATTTTTTGTCAACAAAACCGATCCATTGGGCTATGGGGTCTTATACCAAAAATCTAAAACTTTCTCAAACTTTGAGCACACACCTTTGAAATGACAAAATATAGCTGTAAACCAACACACTAAAACTAATCTATGTGCTCATATGGGGAGCTTATTCCTCTTCCTACTCCTACTTTTACCAGTAGAAATATCCCAACCAAGTGTAATCATACATCCAGTGAATCCATGATATCATCCATCCCACTGTAACAACTTCTTGCAGGTTCATAAAAATCAAAGAAGAATTTATCATTCACAGCAGAAAATTAATTTGCAAAACATATTCTACTTTGATTTCAAATACTAGAAGGCTGAAACCTTTGAGTCCATGTAGATGGATATTGGGTCCTGAAAAACATGAAAAAGTTTTAATTGATATAGAATACCATATGGATGATCTACAATTTCTGTTTCATTCATAGTCCCATGATCCTCTTGAAACAACCCATGGACATTACTTGTTTTATTACAATTAAAGACAACCTCAAATTCTTGAACAATGAAATCTGAGTTTTGCTGAAATTTTTCTTTATGCATATTATTGGTATAGATATCTTCAACTTCATTCTCTTCTTGTAAATAATATCTTTTTTTTGTTCCTTGAACTCATCATAAGTAAAAAATGGGGACTGAATTCCTATATCACCATTAAGATGTTGAGGAGTAGCAACTCCTTTTTTGTAAATATGATCATAAGATATTGGTGAAGCAATGTTTGAAACACATTGATTATGATCAGCCAAGAATATCTAATACTCTAAGCCATCATTGGTTACTATATACTCAAGATGGTTTGAATACTGATCATAAACTTGATATGCATACCTGTCCATAGAATCATCTGTCAATGCTAAAGAACTCTAATCCATACTTACTGTCTTCGTGCTATTTCCCATGCAGATCTTCAAAGTAAATTGGATCTTACACCCTTCTGGAAGCCCGTATACTCTCCTCCACTCCTTTTGCATCTTCAAACAACTGTGTTAAAGATGATGATTTCCTTTCTAATAGGAAAAGAACAAGATCTGAATGTTGATCCATAACATAATATAACATGGCAGCAATCTCAGTGGGCCTAATCTCTAATGGAATACTATGATAAACACTGTAAAACCTTTTGTTGAAGACAACCAAAGCTTCTTCCTCCCCTCTCCTCAAAGTATGAAAATATTGAGTTATTGATCAAGGGACTTGTTCTCACCCAATGATCTTGAAAAATTATTATATAAATCATCCCATGAACCAATAGAACTGGCTTCTATATTGTTAAATAATAAATCACCATCTCCCACCAAATATTTGGAGAACATCCTCATGTACCATTTCAAAATTATCAATGAAATTGTGAAAGGCTTCCAAGTTTTTTTCAGCTGAAAGATGATCTTCTCCAGAAAACCAGGGAAGATATGCATAGAAATCAAGAGGATAAGGATTAAGGTGATATGGAAGCCTCAAAGGTTTAAACAACCTTTTTCTCATTTGACCTTGAAAAATAGTAGTTTGAACATGAGAATTAACAGATTGATGCCAAGTTTTATTTTTAATGGCATAAGGTGTTGAGATTTAAGAAGGATTTGAATCAGTTTTAGTCTCCTTGAGGTTACATGGTTGATTAAACTCGAAAAGGATTTGAATAAAAATCTCATCCTTATGAGTAGGCTAGGGTGAAGATATAGGATCAACATCAATAACATAAGAAGGCTGTGAATTTTATTCTTTTAAATATGAACGTACAAAAGTAGGTTGATGATCATTTGAATAAACAAAACACAAGATGAACCTCTTAATGTGTGAAGGGAAAAGAAGAAATGAGCTGATGAAGAAAATAAAGAGTTCGTAGAGGATATAAGCAAGCCGGTACCTGGTATTTCAATTTAGCATCCTTCATCTCTTTTTTATCAATGGGTCCCTTCAGTTGAGCCTTTTAATCATGGATACACCCAGTGAAAGAATTGTAGTCTAAAGTGTGTGACCAACCCTTGTTCACCATCAAAGACTAGATCTAATCATTATCAAACCAAGGAAGAGCTTGTGCTTCCTCCCCAGTATGGTCGCCAAAAGATGTTTTCCCTAATGTCTGCTACCTAAACTACGGGGTCAGCAGTGTTCATGCACCTCAACATGCAAAGATAACTTTTTGGGTTTTTGGATTAACAATATAAGAATCAGACATAGTAAGAAACCATACACAAAGATACAATGATTTCATAACATTAGGTACAAATATATATAACGAAGCAAATTTGTAGTACTAATGATTTCACTGTTTTAAGCAATTGAAATAAGGTTTTATGAATATATATAAACAAGAAATAAACAGACAGTTCATTATTGTAACATATATAAAAGTACAAACATTTGAAATAACATCCCAAATCTCATGCAAGCATAAACATTCACAAGTAAATATAATATTTATATAGAAGACATCTACATAAGTGCAATATAAACCAGGGTTCAAACAAAACTAATGAAGATAAACATAATATAAGTCCAAAACCTAGCTCCAAATAGAAATTAATCATTCATAAAATCAAAATTTCTTACACATAAAGTATTGTAATTCTTCATAAGTTCCAGTCTATCGTTTCCCATTTGTGTCTCCTTTTCTTCATCAAAATATTACACTATATAGAAAAAAATGGTTTCTAGATGAACTGTTTCTAGATCCACTGTCTTTGGATCTAAATCTACTAAAAATAGAAAGAGTATCAACTAACTATGACATGTGTCTTATTCATTTAGAGTTTTAAAATCAAATTAAAGTATCTCAACATCTTCTATGAGTGCAACAAGCCTATCTAATACAGACTAGACTTTTTGTGTTGACTACTACTTGTAGAAGGATATTTATTTGATGCTCCCCTCTACTCTTGATTCATTCTTTGATATTTTGTTCTGCTTCTAAGATGTTGGTAATTTATACAGTTCCCTTTTTAATGCTTCAGAAGAAATAGTGCTAACAATATTAGGTCCACGATCATCTTTTGTATCAACAAATGACTTCCCTCAAGGTGCCATGAGATCGATCTTGAAGTTTTCTTCATAAATATTTTCACTTGAGAGAATGGAGTTTTTTGAAAAACTCCACTTCAAATTCATACATTCACATTCACATGATGGCCTTTTCTCTGCACGAATTGAAGATAACACAGAAGTTGTAGAAACCATGGGAGAGATTCACCTTCCAAAAAAAATGCTACATTGGTTTTTGTCTTCACAGACAGAATTTCTGTTTTATATAAGTTGATGAAACTGAACCTCAATCAAAACCTTAGGCACCATTTGGTAGACAGAATTAGTGTTTAGGTGGAACGTTGTTTTATTTCTATCAGTTGTAAACAACAAAGCATATTTATCAAAGATTAATTATAGAACCGTTCATCTTCTTCTCCACTTGCATGCAAAGAGCCGACCTATGCCATAGGAAAATCCCTGGACGAATGGTCTAGAGGCTTACCAATTGAATGAACGATAAAACCAATCTTCCCAAGCTATTCCACATTGACATTAACAATGTTGCAGCCAAAGGTTCTAGTTTAGAAACATCCAATCTGTATTCTTGGAGATATTTGGTTGCTTCATCAATGTAAAGTGCTTCAAAACTATATGAGGTCTTCCACTCAATATAATTAAATGTTATCTGATTTGCAACAACCACACCATTCTTTACTCTCGCTTCAACAACCATGTTACACAATGGCATTCAATATTCTATCGTCAAGATTTTAACAGTATATCCTGCCAATTCCATGGCTTGGTACATTCCACTAGAAACAGATATTTCACCAATAATCTGTAGAATAAGATCCTTTGCAAGTAGGAAATACGACATTTACCTATCCATCACAAATGTCAGTGTTACTGGGAGCTTCACTAATAGTTTTCCAATGCCCATTATAAATCTTGCATTAGTGTACGCTATTCCACTTGCAAACTGTCCAAATGCTCCAACATTGCATCTATGGGAGTCTGTACAAAACAGAACCTCACCTGGTATGCAATGAGGTTTTTGATAAAGAGAAATATGAAAAACTCCTTTATAATTTGGATTTGCCCTGAAATAACTATGATCTGTGATGTTGTAGATTGAATATTCAAACCCCTTCTAAATCTGGATGGTCTATTATTCTTTCTGCAAGTGAATAATAAGCCAATATTTGTGATGGCTTCCCTACAGACTCTACTTCCGAATCTTCAAAAAAATCATCCACTGCATCTTGGCGAGTTGGAGTAAATTCTATATTCCAAAATGGGTGCTCCATAGATAGAAGATTAACTACAGTTGGTGTTGCATTATAACGCTATATAAGCATTTCCTTGAACCACTTTCTTGCAATCAAACACCATATAATCCCGAGCAGACACAGTAAAGGTTGTAGGGTGAAAATTAATGAAGAAAAATGGTTCTATATAGGTTTTTTAACTGACTACTGTTCATTAGCAGATGTCAACTTTTGTTCATGAGCACAAATCTTGAAAGCTGCTAGGATAATGATAGTTTCTACAAAACTTTAACACCTTGAAAACGTACCACCAAACCTTTATCTCCTTGGCAAGTTGGTAGCATACCTACGTCTTGATTCTTTGTCATGTGCTACCAGCTCATATTAATAACCATATATAATGTGTTTAAATGAAGACTTAATCCTCTATTGGATCTTGGATAAATAAACTTAATATATATGTAATGCATGAAATAAAAGGAAAACTATGCCAAAGTTTTAAAGAAAGATTTAAAAAGTCAAGAACAAGAGAGTGTCTAAGGTAAAAAATCAACAATAGAAAAAGGCTAGAAAAAACTAAGACAAACACTACCTCAAACTGGGGGATGGCATTTCCATGTGATTTGCCAAGAACTGAAGACCAAGTGCCTTATTTTGTGTCAACAAAACTGATCCATTGGGCTATGGAGTCTTATACCAAAATTCTAAAAGTTTCTCAAGCTATGAGCACACACCTTTGAAATGACAAAATACAGCTGCAAGCCAACACACTGAAAATAATCTACATGCTCATATGGTGAGCTTATTCCTTTGCCTACTACTACTTTTACCAGTAGAAACATCCCAATCAAGTGTAATCATACTTCCAGTGAAGCCATGATATCATCCATCCCACTATAACAACTTCTTCCAGGTAGATAAAAATCACAGAAGAATTTATCATTCGAAGTAGAAAATTAATTTGCAAAGCATGTTCTACTTTGATTTCAAATACTAGAACGCTGGAACCTTTCAGTCCATGTAGATGGATACTAGGTCTTGAAAAACATGATAGAGTTTTAATTGATATAGAAGACCATATGACTGATCTACAATTTATGTTTCATTCATAGTCCTGTAATCCTCTTGAAAAAATCCATGGACATTACTTGTTTTATTACGATCAAAGACAACCTGAAATTCTTGAACAATGAAATCTGAGTTTTGCTGAAATGTCTCTTTATGCATATGATTGGTATAGATATCTCAAACTTCATTCTATTTTTGTAAATAATATCTTTTTTTATGTTCCTTGGACTCATCATAAGTAAAAAATGGGGACTAAATTCTTATATCACCATTAAAATGTTGAGGAGCAACAACTCCTTTTTCATAAATATGATCATAAGATAATGGTGAAGCAATGTTTGAAACACATTGATTATCATCAGCCAAGAATATGTAATTGTCTAAGCCATCATTGGTTACTGTATACTCAACATGGTTTGAACACTGATCATAAACTTGATATGCATACCTGTCCATAGAATTATTTGTCAATGCTGAAGAACTCTGATCCAACTCTGAATTATATTTACATCCCTGTTGTTTTTTTGGATCTGATCCATACTAACTATTTTCATGCTCTTTCCCATGCAGGTCTTGAAATTAAATTGAATCTTGCATCATTCTAAAAACACGGATGTTCTCCTCCACTCCTTTTGAATCTTCAAAGAACTGTCTTAAATATGATGATTTCCTTTCTAGTAGGAAAAGAACAAGATCTGAATGCTGAGCCATCACATAATATACCATGGAAGAAATATCAATGGGCTTGATCTCCAAGGGCATACTATGATAAACACTATAAAACTTTCTGTTGAAGACAACCAAATCTTCTTCCTCCCCTCTCCTCAAAGTATGAAAATCAGTGAGGTACTAATCAAGGGACTTGTTCTCACCCCAAGATATTGAAATTTTTTTATACAAATCAGACCATGAACCAATATAACTAACTTGTATATTTTTAAACCACAAAGAAGCATCTCCCACCAAATATTTGGAGAACATCCTCAAAAAAACATCGTCATGTACCATTTCAAAATTATCAATGACATTGTGAAAAGCTTCCAAGTGCTTTTTAGCTTAAACATGATCTTCTCTAGAAAACCAGGAACGATATTCACAAATGTTGGGCTCTAGGGCAGAACTAAGCTTTATACCATTAACTTCGCACCAACAAAAGACCCACAGTGTTGGCCCTTTTGGCAACAACCTGCGAACAAGTTGCAGTCTCACCCGAAACAGCTATGGGGTGCCGCAGAATCAGGTTTCTGCAAGCAGAAGAGGGATATTACTGTACCTTTAGCTTCTAACAATTATAATCATAAAATGCAGAGCTTTAATAGTTACTTGTTTATCTTCGTGGTTATATAAACAAACAGTGCCTTGCTTAACCCTTTACTGTGAATTCCAGCGAAGTTAATATTTAGCAGTGATCTTACTTATCAGATATATATTTATCAATGCATAAAGAACATAAAAAAAACACAAAAAAACCCACAACACACGATATAACGTGGTTCACCCCCAGTTTAGGGGTTACGTCCACAGAACTATGTTTTATTCAACTCTTTACAAAAACCACAGTTCTAATCTACGCACTCAGCTGCAGATCCCTTCAAGTCCTCAAATCCATGCACACAGCTGCAGATTTCTTTTATCACCCAACACCTTCTGCGCAGACAGCTGCAGAGGTCGTCCATGCACATAGCTGGGACTTAACCTTCTCTTACAAAATAGCCTTAGCTTCACATTAATTCATCTTACATCAAAATCCTAAACTGAATTCTTTACAAGAGTGCTTATTTATAGTGCACTTATTACAAAACCATGAGCTTAAACCATGGACACCCCGAACCCTAAACCCTGGACTTAAACCATGGGTTTATTACAAAAGGAGGTTTTTACTCAACCCCGACACCCCTAAGACTATTTTGAGTCATAACTCCGCTTACAAAATCCCATAACTCCGCGGAGTTACCCACCTTAAGGACCGTTAGGGTGCGCGCCCCAACAGGCCCCTAAGACTCACCAATGTCCTGTCCCGGGACACTCAGCTGCTTTTCTGGTGATAGAATCTTGTTGGAGAAACATAGTGCGCGGCTTGCTGAAGCCATACATGCGGTTTTCGGCTGCTTGTTCCTTTACTTCATAATATTTATGCTGGTTAAGGCCTTCTGGATCTATCAGCGACCTCATCCTTTGATCTACTTGTCGAACATTTGACCATCCACAACTTAGGGTCCCCAGAATTGTGTGTCAAGGTGCATAAGACAAACAGCTGCCTCGGTTCTAGCAAACCAAGATGATACATCTTGGGATGTTTCAGAGGCTTCCTGTGAAGACCGGTGCTTTTCTTCATGCGTCTTAGAGCGCACTTTTTCCTTTCTTCCTTCCTCTTAGAGTGAACTTCTGCCTTTCTTTGTGCCTTGCTAGAACATGGCTACATGGGTGGATTGCTCAGAAGGTTCAGCAGAGCTCTCTCCCTGACCAATCGTAATAATTCCTGGACTTCACGATCATTTGACATAGTTCTAACTGAAGAAACTCAAAGAGATGCACAATGCAGGAGTCGCAGGCCGGTGTAGCGTCTTATAGAATCCCACAACAGAATCTGTCATCATGGTGCATTAATGACGCCGAATCTGATGGAGTGGCATAAATCCTATCCACACGGCGCCAGATTTTCCCAAAATCTCATCATTGCAGGTAGTTAGGGAACTTCTCGTGCCGACGCCGCCAAGTGTAGTTTGTCCCATCCATCACATTTTAGGCTGCGACACACCTTTGATCTTCAACATAACCACTAACTTTGACTTCGCCTTGATAAGTACCTTCAACACAATATGCACCTTCGACCCATCCTGACCGATACGACAACCAAACTTCAACCTTCAGACTTTGACAGTCTTCAACACTTCGTAGCTTTGAGAACAACTTCATTATAGTCTAGTACCCAATTCCAACTGTTCTTGGTACTTAGACTATCCTTCATGCTGTTACTCCTGATCAAGGGGTCTCGGTTTGTCCCTGTACTTCTTTAACCTACTTCCATTCACCATGGAAGGTAAAATTTCTCCATTCAATTTAGCTAATTGGACTGCACCACCATCAGTAACTTTCTTCACTATGTATGGTCATTTCCAATGTGTCTTGAACTTACGTGAAAATTTCATGAATTTGCTGTCATATAAGAGCACAAGATCACCCTGCTGGAACTGCTTCTTAAGGTTTGGGTGGATTTCAATGGGGAATGTACGTAATAGAGGAAGAAAGTCAGCAAGGAAGGTGCTTACACCGGAAGAAGAAGAAGAAGAAAAAAAAAGGGAAGATTCAAGAAATCGTCGGCATTCTTTACATGAGCAAATAGTTCCCATTCCCCCTCAAGAGATACCTGACGTAGAATCTAAGGAAGATAATGCAACATTAAAAGAAGCTGGTTATATGGAAGTTGATATTATTCATCCATTAGTAGATGGACAATCTTGTGAAGAGTTCAATAATTATGTTACTCTCGACGTAAATGTGACTCAGCAACAACCATGATCGGTGGTTCAATCTCCTAATTGAATTTGTGAGCTCGTAGTGGATGTAAACATCACTCCATAATTTCAAACGGTAAGAAATTTTGCATCAAAATGAAAGAGAACTCCTAAACGAATACAAGTGGATGAGTGCGGATTGACTTCCATGGAAGGTAAGGTGGCTAAACACACTATCCTTCGTCATTACTCTCAAATAATGAAACAATATTTAGAAAAAAAATCCGAAGCCGGTAAATGCCAACTGTTTTTAGCTTTTCTTAAATCTAGAAATATGGAAACTGTTAGAAGAAATTTAGGCATAACAACAATGAAGAATATGGAATCAAGTAATCACATTGCTAAATCTCTTGCTGCTGCATTCATATCGATTGGTAAAAAAAACTCCTTCGAAAGACTGTAATGTGGCTCGTCGTGTATTGGCTGAATCAATTATATGTAGATCCAGAAGACAACGTTGTTTACTTAAATGCACATCATAAATTGTTCCTTTACATCCAAAGACACTTAAAAAATATTCAGTAAGAAGAGATAACCTTGATGTAGAGGGACAAATTGAAACATTATGGGCATTTAGCGGTAGGTTTCCCCGCAAAGACATGAAGTTAGTCGAAGCAGTGAAGGGCCTAGTGAAAACGTTTTGGCATGATAACACTAGGCCTTCTTCTAACACGAAGGATGTGTTAAAACATTGTAGGGGTTCTCATCACACTGAACTTCATGTTAAGCATTATCTTGACATGACACAAACTCAATTGTTTGATATGTTTAAAGTTTCCCACGTAGAGCTAAGGCTCGGGCAAATATCTTTTGAAAAATGCAAGCCTTGGTATGTTAGAATCAGTACCATCCAGAACACTTGTTGTTGTAGATACCACATAGAGTTTGACCTATATTACCATACATTTGCACATATATGTCTTTTTTTGCATCCTAACCATGTGAAGGAATGCTCAAGTACAGTACCGCCAATCTCATCCAGAGATTTCATCCATAGCATCATCTGTCTGAGGCAAGATGGGCAGACACATTACTTAAAACAATGTCTAGACGGTTCTTGCAACAATTGTGGTGGGCTATCCTTATGGTCTAATTGCATCCATGAAAGTGAACATCAGGAATTCGGGAATGCAATTGTTGAGAAGCAGAACTATCAGTATGAGACATATCAGCCAAATGATGGGAAAGAAAGCAGGAAGATTAAATTGGTGACTTCACAGATAAATTATTGAATATTGACAAATTAATATTCATGTACACACATTTTTTTATGTGGTTTATTGACATATTAATATTCATGTACCAGGTGTGAGTATGTGATTTTATTCTATAGTTTTGTGGAAAGATCCAACAGTACATTCAACATGTCGATATGGCACAGTGGCAAGATGAGCAATTCAGAATATGCCAGGACACCTTCCCTCTCGGAACAATACTATCAGTGGTTGACTTTGCTGAAAATTACACCCTACAACCACAAAATGAAATTCAAAGTCAATACTATCACTCAGAGCAGGTGAGCATAATGGTGCATATCACGTATCGACATGGGCAAGATAGCAGTGAAGAGAAACATGTGATACTGAAACAAAGTCACTTCTACATAAGTGACAACCGGACCCATGACATCCATTATGTGCAACATTGATGATCACGTGATAGCTATGGATATACCATTTTATCGTCATTTCATTTGGTCAGATGGTTTTGCTAGACAGTTCAAGAATGCATGTCTACTTGAATGGTTGTGTTTGTTGCACCTAAAATATAAGGTGCCACATGTATGGAACTACTTTGAAACTGGTCATGGAAAAGGAGAGCACGATGGTGCTGGTGCATGCATTAAAACTTCCCTTCAAAGGGAAGAGATGAAGTTTACAGGTGCTTGCCTTCGAGATGCTGCATCTATAGTCCAATGGTGTGCATATGTCATGTTAGAAAAAGCAATAAGGAAACACTTAGTGCAAAGAATATTCTGGGAGATTACAAATGTGGACCGATCACAAACACCTCAGGTGAACACAGTGCATGGAACTCGACAGTTTCATTCAATTAGAAGCTTAAACAACTCGGCCTTACAAATTTGGACAAGATTGAAGGCTTGCTTTTGCAGTTCCTGTAGCATCGTTGAATGGGGTGATTGTGATCATACTGATACCATTGATACATGGGATCGAGTGACACTTGGCTCCAATTTCAATGGGGGTAATGAAATAGACCATTTGGAAGATGATCAAACACATATTTCTAGAGACTATGATCACATATCAGATCTCATACAAGTAGGTACATGATTAGTACCTAAATAAGAAAATGTATTTATGCATTGTTTACTCGACCTTTGTAGAATTTAATTTATGTAGAAATTATAAATGCAAGACCTTATTTACAAAATGTATTGTTAACTTGGCCTATTTCCTTTAACAGGTCAGACATATGCAGTGGTTGCCCCAAAAAATAATGAATGGGGTTCTGACTATTGGTTGGCACATTGCTTAAAGGGGAAACAAACCCTTCTAGAACCTATTACAGATGCTGAAAATATTGAATTCCCAACCAGCTCGATGGTTATAAAAGGGGAGTAGTTGACACTTGTAGTAGAATAGAAAAGGAAAGGTGGGTATGTATATTAGGATTATAGACCAAGAGCTATTGTATACCACTTCACCAACCTAGTAGTTGGTACAAACATCAAGCTCCACACACTTTCTAACAAAAATAGGTCACATGTATGATACTTGCTACCTCATATAGAGCACAAAATATTGATGGAAACCATCGGCACCAAAAATGATCCGGATGACCTACTTGTATGAGTGCATTGTCAGGTGCATTATTTAACGTTTTTAAAAGTGAATTCATTGGGTTCTCTTTTCTTTCTTATGATGTTACTAATGTCTAGCCTTTCGTGTTCCTAGGATATAAACACCATCTACAGCACATTGGAGGTGCCAAGAATGGTGTCTTTAAACACCACCAAATATAGTTCACAAAATAACAAGCTCTCGAGTTGTTGAAATTTACATTTCTTGATGTTTTTAGTTTAATATATACATTTAATTACATTGCCATGTACAAATCAGAATCCAAATAGAGGATTTCATACTTGCATGCACCAATTAGGGTCAAGACAAGGTATGAGATGGAACTAGAAACACATGAGATCAACAATACTAGGATTTCATGAGTCACCAAGTTGAATGCTCCAACTAGGTTCAAGACAAGGTATGAGATGTCCAACTAGGGTTTGGTGAGAAATCATTCAAGTTAGGAGAGGGTACTAGAAACACATGATCACCAATACTTGCATGCACCAACTAGGGTTTCATGAGTAACCAAGTTGTGCATGCTCCAATTAGGCTCAACTAGGCTCTCATGAGTCACCAAGTTGCATGCTCCAATTAGGGTCTTGAGACAAGGTATGAGATGTCCAATTAGGGTTTGGTGCATAATCATGCAAGTTATGAGATGTGCTTTTATTATGATTGTTAGTGGCATTCGTATGGAAAAAGAGAACTCAAAATCATCATAATGTAATTATTTGTACATGGTCATATGGGGTATTTGGCTAGGGATGAACTTAGTTCTTAATTCTACTTAAGGAAAAAACCATTCTTTTGTTCAAGAATTAATCTCTTATTCAAGCATTGTCTCAAAAAGTACACTAAACACATGTACATCTAATTCTTTTCCCATGGTAGAAATACATATCAAAGTCATGGGTTTCCTTGATGGTGCATATCAAAGTGATCCGAATTTTAGTATCACAGGGCATCTCAATTTTCTTTGATATGCATGTCAGTAAGTATGAAGTTGGAATTGGCATTGGAACTCGCAAGGTATGAGATGTCCAACTAGGGTTTGGTGAGAAATCATACATGTTAGTAGAGTGAACTACAAACACATGATCACCAATACTTTCATGCACCAACTAGGCTTTCATGAGTCACCAAGTTGTGCATGCTCCAATTAGGGTCAAGACAAGGTATGCAATGTCCAACTAGGGTTTCGTACATAATCATGCAAGTTATGAGATGTGCTTTATGAGACAGAACAATATATGAGATGTGCTTTTATTATGATTGTTAGTGGCATTGGTATGGAAAAAGAGAACTCAAAATCATCATAAAGTAATTATTTGTACATGGTCATATGGGGGATTTTTCTAGGGATGAACTTAGTTCCTAATTCTACTTGAGGAAAAAACCATTCTTTTGTTCAAGAATTAATTTCTTATTCAAGAATTTTCTTTAAAATTACACTAAACACATGTACATCTAATTCTTTTCCCATGGTAGCTTACATATCAAAGTCATGGGTTTCCTTGATGGTGCGTATCAAAGTGATCCGAATTTTAGTATTACAGGGAATATTATTTTTCTTTGATATGCATGTCAGTAAGTATAAAGTTGGAACTAGCATTGGAACTGGAAAGGTATGAGATGTCCAACTAGGGTTCGGTGCGAAATCATGCAATTTAAGAGACTGAACTACAAACACATGATTACCAATACTTGCATGCACCAACTAGGATTTCATCAGTCACCAATTTGCATGCTCCAACTAGGGTCAACACAAGGTATGAGATGTCCAACTAGGGTTTGGTGAGAAATCGTGCAAGTTAGGAGAGTCAACTACAAATACATGAGATCACCAATACTTGCATGCACCAACTAGGCTTTCATGAGTCACCAAGTTGTGCATGCTCCAATGAGGGTCAAGACAAGGTATGAGATGTCCAACTAGGGTTTGGTGAGCAATCATGCAAGTTAGGAGAGTCAACTACAAACACATGAGATCACCAATACTTGCATGCACCAACTAGGGTTTCATGAGTCACCAAGTTGTGCATGCTCCAATTAGTGTCAAGACAAGATATGAGATTTCCAACTAGGGTTTGGTGAGCAATCATGCATGTTAGGAGAGTGAGCTACAAACACATGATCACCAATACTTGCAAGAACCAACTAGGCTTTCATGAGTCACCAAGTTGCATGCCCCAAGTAGGTTCAAGACAAGGTATGAGATGTCCAACTAGGGTTTGGTGAGCAATCATGCAATTTAGGAGAGTCAACTACAAACACATGAGATCACCAATACTTGCATGCACCAACTAGGATTTCATGAGTAACCAAGTTGTGCAGGCTCCAATTAGGGCCAAGACAAGGTATGAGATGTCCAACTAGGGTTTGGTGAGCAATCATGCAAGTTAGGAGAGTCAACTACAAACACATGAGATCACCAATACTTGCTTTCAACAACTAGGGTTTCATGAGTCACCAAGTTGTGCATGCTCCAATTAGGGTCAGGACAAGCTATGAGATGTCCAACTAGGGTTTGGTGATCAATCATGCAAGTTAGCAGAGTGAACTATAAACACATGATCACCTTGATACTTGCATGCACAACCTAGGATTTCATGAGTCACCAAGTTGAATGCTCCAACTAGGTTCAACACAAGGTATGAGATGTCCAACTTGGGTTTGGTGCGCAATCATGCAAGTTAGGAGAGTGAACTAGAAACACATGATCACCAATACTTGCATGCACCAACTAGGATTTCATGAGTCACCAAGTTGTGCATGCTCCAATTAGGGTCAAGACAAGGTATGAGATGTCCAACTAGGGTTTGGTGTGTAATCATGCAGGTTATGAGATGTGCTTTATGAGACAGAACAAGGTATGAGATGTGCTTTTATTATCATTGTTAGTAGCATTGGTATGGAAAAAGAGAACTCAAAATCATCATAATGTAATTATTTGTACATGGTAATATGGGGGATTTGGCTAGGGATGAACTTAGTTCTTAATTCTACTTGAGAAAAAAACCATTCTTTTGTTCAAGAATTAATCTCTTATTCAAGCATTGTCTCAAAAAGTACACTAAACACATGTACATCTAATTCTTTTCCCATGGTAGCTTACATATCAAAGTCATGGTTTTCCTTGATGGTGCATATCAAAGTGATCCGAATTTTAGTATCACATCGCATCTTATATTTCTTTGATATATGCATGTCAGTAAGTATAAAGTTGGAACTGGCATTGGATCTCATGGTGGTGTAAAAACTCTCTAGGTTTTTGTTGACTAGGATTCGACTATAAATTGGATGTTAAACAAGACCTAATTGTCAAATACTGCTACTCTTTAGTACATTTATTTTCAGCATGTTTTTGGGAACTAAACCTTATTGTTGATTATCTTCCTTAAGCAAGTCAAATTCTGGAAGATATGGAGTTCGAAGAGACAATTGAAGGGCCCTATTTGGTTTCTTCCTTGTGATTCAAATAAAGGTGACATGTAATATCAATGTATATATTTCACTATTTTGGTTGAGTTAGATACTCTTTTGGTTTATACAGTTTTTTGGATATATAAGACTATGTGTGGTTTTGGATATTTTCTATAATAATATTATTATTATTTTTGGACAATTTTTGAAATTGGCACATTTGCAAAGATCATGTAGTATTTTGTCTGATGTTATCTATTGGTGTATTTTGATGAGATGGAATTAAAGGCCCGTGGTGGAACTAGGGTTACCAAGGTATAAGATGGAACTAGGGTTTGGTGAGCAATTTGCAATTTAAGAGAGAGAAATAGAAACACATGATCACAAATACTTGCATGCACCAACTAGGATTTCATGAACAACAATTTGCATGCACCAACTAGGGTTACCAAGGTATGAGATGGAGCTAGGGTTTAGTAAGAAATCATGCAAGTTAGGAGAGGGAACTAGAAACACATGAGATCACCAATACTTGCATACACCAACTAGGATTTCATGAACACAAATTTGCATGCACCAACTAGGGTTTACTTCAACCAATTTAGGGTTTGTAGGGTACATGATGTATGTTAGTATGGTATTCAATGAACTCTAGTATAATAGGGTAATGTAGGGTATGATATGGTATATATTACAAATGCATGCATGAATTAGTGTTAAATAGTACATATTGTTAGTATGTTATGTTATGGTACATGTTATTGTATCATAGTATGGTATGATGTTAGTGTCATAGGGTAATGTAGAGTATGTTATTGTGTGTATGTTAGAATTGTAGAGTATGTTACTGTGTGTTACTGTGTGTAAATTAGGGTATGTTATTGTATGTTAGAATTGTATGATGTTAAAAAGTTGATGAGTCATTTAAATTCTTCCTTTAAGTATTGGAAATTCATTTAAGTTAACACACATGCACGAACCACACATATCATTATATCACATAGGTGAACCACACATATCATGTTCCAAGACCAATTCAACCATGATATCATGTTCCAAGATCAAGTCAACCATATATATGTATAAATTTGAACCTTGCTTTATATTATATATGTATAGCAATAATGTTGTACAAAAATTGCCATGCCACATGGCCATAATACAAAATAGTGGATCAAAATGTACATCTGTGTGTACATATGAACAAAAAGATACATCTATGTATGCCCCCTATACATTTTTTCTAGTTATCCCCTGTTTTGCTGCCACTGCCAGAGTCTTCGAAGAAGTGTAGCTTTCTTTTGCGACTGCTCACTGGTGATCCCCATCGCTGAACAAGAGGGATAGGTCTCATCAGTGGAGACTGGAGAAAAACCAACATATGTAAGTTAGTTTACCAACCTTTAAAAATAATATGTACATTTGTTCAAATTCCAAAACCAAAATAACATTTCTACTTACTGTACGTGAGTAAGTAATCACAAGTCCTGGTGCCTCACTTATAGTGACGCTGATTGGGTGCTCTTCTTGCACCACCTGCTCACTATCAGGCTACATATATATATATATATATATATATGCCAATGTCAACAAATATACATGTACCTTGGGGGGCGAGAGGGTCACCAATTTGGGTCTCTTCAAACACCAAATCAGAGAAAGAAATGTACACAAATGTACAAAGAAAGTGATCTAGACATAAACATACCTGCTAGCTCGTCAAAGGTGGGCCACCGGTTTGGTTCTCTTCACGCACTTGTGCCTCACTAGGGGCATGCATATAAAGTAGCATATATATTTCAATTTCATATAAAATAGTGAATCAAAGACATATATACTACCTGGAAGGAAAATGATGAACTAATAAAGAAAGCGAAACATACATACCTGTTTGGGGGGAAGAGGTGGGTTGACAACAACCTCGCTTTGGTGCTCTTCAAGCACCACTGTCACAATAGGTTCCTGCATAAAGTAACATATGTCAAAGTGATATGTAAGTTACAAAATGATTTTTCCAAACAAAGAGAAACATAAATTATTAAAAGCATATAATTAAGAGCATATTTCAAATAATACCTATGTCTGCAAATCTACCTCTGCATGAGAGGGAATAGGCTGCGAGACAATATACTCATCCTGGGAAAACTAGATAAAACATGTTACATATCAAAATTAGGATACATATTGAATGTTACAATCAATATATGTACAAAAAAGTACAAAGAAAGCGATCTACATAAACCTACCTGCTGGCTCGTCAAAGGTGGGCCACCGGTTTGGTGCTCTTCATGGACCGATGCCTCACTAGGGGCCTGCATATAAAGTAGCATATATATGTAAATTTCATATAAAATAGTGAATCAAAGAAATATATACTACTTGGAAGGAAAATTATGACCTACCAAAGAAGTTTAAACATACATACCTGTTTGGGGGGAAGAGGTGGGTTGACAACAACCTTGCTTTGGTGATCTTCAAGCACCACTGTCACAATAGGTTCTTGCATAAAGTAACATATGTGAAAGCGATACAAGTTAAAAAATAATTTTTCCAAAGAAATCCAAACATAATTAAAATCATATTTCAAATAATAGTTGTGTCTGCGAATCTACCTCTGCATGAGAGGGAATAGGCCGCGAGACAATATACTCATCTTGGGAAACCTGCATAAAACATGTCAAGTATCAAAATTAGGATACATATTGAATGTTACAATATATACTATAAATATGCAAATAAAGTTGACAAATTAACAAGTATAGTTCTTACCCCTATTGGTGAAGAACCAAACCCATAAGCAATAGTTCTCAACGTTGATCGGCGGACTATGCAACTGTGGTGTGCCATGGGACACCAGCTGTATATTTGTTCACATAAATTGTTAGATAATTAAATAGAAATAAATTGCGAAACAATTGAATATTTTTACATGAAACAAAATATAATATTAAAATAATGAGTTTTTCTTACAAAGCGAAGTAATCCATCGTCTCGAAAGTCAGAAGCAGGGCTATAGCATATGCCTCCACACGATGTGCAAGGGTGTGGAGTAACATGATACTCTGAAGACTCTGCATCTCCTCTATGATCTGTAGATGGGACCATCGTAGAAGTGCCATCCCCTTGGTCTACATTGCCTTGGACATCAGTCCCATGCTCAAGCAATGTATCTACCATGTCAAATAATGCCTCCTTTGTATACTCAATGACAAGACCTGCAGGAGGATATACCCAAGGGGGTTTTGGTGTGGATGGTGGGCGTGGCACACGGTTGGGATCTGTCCTGGAACCTTCCCTATATTGGGCCATCCCATGACCAACACCCTCGTTTCCTAAGAGATCGAAGTAGTTAACATGTTTCCCTAGGATGAATTCTGCATACAACTTCCTAAGGAAATAAAATGGGATGTCCCTAATCCCATGGGGGTATTCATCGAAGACCATATACCAATGAACCATCCAATTGGCCTTTATATTTGGTTCAATGCACCAATATATGGAAATGTGTGCTCGACCAGTGGGTGGAACCAATCTGGTGTTAAGGTCCCAGAATAATTAAAATAACTGATCTTTTGTAATTTTAAGGGCTTTGATGTCTTTATGAGTCAATCCATCGGAGTAGTATTGCCTCCTAGATTCTCTGTACGAGGTAATGTTGTACAGAGCTCCTTAGGCATTGAAAATTGTGTTTGTTATTGTGTTCAAGGCATCGGCTAAAGAATCTCTCAAATGACCCCCCCCCCTCTAATAGATGAGCTAAGGCGCCTCAATGACGCCAAGCGTGCAATAATTTGTGCGTTTCGATCTTGTTTCCCCTCCGGGTTTGGGTTTGGTTGTGGGATAGGTTGTTGTGGGTTATTAGAAGGTGAGTTTTCCACATTGTGTTGTTCATTTCTATTGTTTGTTAATATTTAAACAAAAAACTGCAAGTTATTTTACTTATAATCATTATTTGATTGTTCACATTCAATTATTTTTTTAAATTTGTTCAAAATAATTATAAAAACAATGAAATTATGAAAAAAATTAAAGTGGAAGACTAAATGAAAAGGATTGAACTAGCATTTACCTACCATTGGAGCAATCCACCTCAAACTCGACCTTGACCTCAACCTCGAAAAGGTAAAATACAAATCGTAGTTGCGTTGTTTCGCTCCTGTGGTTTTTCCCTGTCCCGATCCTGTGAAAATGAGATTTGAGGGGCCTGTGGCCTATGTTTTATTTTTTTTTTCTTTTCAATATCGCATATGCGATATTGAAAAGTAAGGAACTAAGGTTTTTTTTTAACTAAGTGTATGTTGTCTCATGGGAAGTGCATCCCTCTTGTGCTTGCTTCTATCATACCTTGGATGATTATGCTTCCATTCAATGATGGTGTATTCATTTCAATTAGGGATTTTAAAGGAATTTGTGCTGATTTTAGTCTTCTCCTCAATTGACTTGAATATTTCTTCAACGGTGTTATGATTTTTGTCAAAAAAAAGACTACACTTTTCATGTGGAGATAATTAACAACCGAATATTTTATCTCAAATCATGGTGCTCTTCTCAAATTTTGAATTTGTCTCCAACTGGGAAACTATCTTATCCAAATCTTATTCTATATAGAAAGGATCTCAAACTCTTTCCTTTGAAAAATTTATTTATTCTCTTGAAGTTGACTTGTTAGGTCTTCATCAATTTTCTTGGCAGATCTATTATTTGACTTTTCTTACACCAACAATGGTATTTTCAAATTATTCGTGGTTTTTATGTATTTGTTTTAGTTCCTTTATTAGGGAGATAATTTCATCTTCTTGCTTGAAATTTTGTTCCTTCTCCTCTAGTTTATTTGTCAGGGTTTGTTGTGTCTTTTAAATTTTTTCTTTCAATCCAATGTTAAGACCTAAATGTTGGGAACATTTCCCCTTATAGTGTGGCACAGTTTACCTCCTATATGGCAGTGTATTACATATTATTGATGTAGGCTTGGGTCTATTATTTGTTATTGTACACATATGTCTCTTGTATATAGTAAGGGGATATTCTCATATTAGTAAGCATTGCATATTGTCTTGTCTTGGGTACATAATTACATTGTGTGAGGAGGTTCCTCCCTTAAAGAGGATTGTTATTTATCTATGTTCTTCATTATTCACGAATGGATTACTCTCTTTTATCATGTTTCTACTATTTGTGTGTTATTTATGGGAGTTGGTTGCATAACATCTAAAACTAATCTTTTAGTCCCTTCTTTTGAAATATAATATTCATCTTGATACTTTTGCAATTGCTCCATTAATGATTAGTTTTCTCTTTCATCTTTCCTTAGTTCACATAGAGAACTAATAAGTTCTTCCTCTAGATATACTTATTCTTTGGTTTCAAAGTATTATTTATCTTTGGAGACTTTGCTTTTTCTCTCAGTGGCTTCATCATTTATTTTGGTTGTACCTCATTTTATTGAGAGAGTTTCTTTTGAATAAAGATAGTATATATTCTCCCAGAGCTATGTAGTTTAATTCCATTGTCCCATTTTTTTCTTCTCACAATATGATAGGCCATTCAAAATTGCATTCATTTTCTTTGGATTGTCTTTGTGTAGATTATTTGTTATTGAACCTTTTGGTTGATTCTCTGGATTTGTGTATCCAATATGAACTACACTCCAAATGTCAATCTCAAAAACTTGCATATATGCCTCTATTCTTATGCTCCATGGTACATAATCTATTCCATTTAAAAAGGGAACTTTTTTAGGATATACTAATTGAAAATCCATGAGTAATCTACGGGATATGTCTTCTAGTTGTCAAACTATGTGAATAAAACATGCTTTGACACCAATTGTTTGAATATTTATAGATGTTGAGATGGGGGGGGTGAATTGGTATTAGACACTTCTACTAAGTTTAACTTCATCACTTAAAGTAATAATCACACATTTATAAAACATTCAATAACCATTAAATACAAATGCACAATACATAATGATTTTAAATGGAAATCCAAAGAGGAAGAAAACCACCAAAGTTGTATCCTTTATTAATAAAAAAAATTTGGTTCCTCGTACCACCATATGCGATATGAAACATTTACAAAACGCAAATGTGATATATCTCAAGTGAGATATATCGCATATGCGATATGCAACATTACAAAATGCATTATACACGATACATTTTCACGAACCTTAGCATTGTGTTTGGGCTCGGGTTATTCCAAACGTACCATCAATAACACATATGCGTTCTTGATTTGCACTTCGGAAGTGTGTTTCTGATTTCCTAAGTGGCACGAAAAAGTGGAACCAACTTCGTGCGAGCGCACATATGAGAAATATTTTACACATATGTCAAACTTATACCCATTGCAACATGCAGAATGGATTTTATGATAGTTGTTTACCATGTAAAGTTAACGTCGTCCAGTACCACATTGTCGGCGCGGGAATTATCCAATCTTAGAAATGCATATCTGCCATTCATAGTATGGGATTATGTAGTGCCAGATGGTAATGCGAATCATGTTTTAGAAAAAATTGAATACGGATTTGAATAATTTTTTGATTAAGGGTAGAAATCAAAACGAAGTAGAGGAGGATTTGGTATATCTCAGTATGGGAAAAGTTCGAATATAATATATGATCTCATCCAGTGTAGAGGAGATGCAGAATGTTCTAAATGCTCTCAAGACACAAAGGTAGATGTACTTGGTACCATTTCATCATTCCCTAACTCCATAAGTTTCCAAGTCTGGTTGGACATGCGCAGTTTGCGTTATGATAACTCCAGATTCATCTCACAGCTAAGCAACACAGAACAACGTGCTTTTGAATGGATGAATAATTTTGGATCTTGTGCACTTGAGCTCCCTTCACGGATTTGTAATAACACATGGGATTTGTAATAACACATGATATGGGAGGTCCAGTTTGGTTGAAATTGTGAATAAGCTTTTCCAATTCTCGTCCCATGTTTTCCCCAAAACGCATAGCTAATATCAAAATCTGCATCATGGTGAATGGCAACCACAACATAAACAAAGTTTTTGAAAGCACGTTCGAGGTAAATGTCATGTTAAAATGTTTTAATTTTAATTTGAAACTTAGCGCCTTTGAAACCACCATCGCATCGATATAATGATGGGCTGCCAGCTGGACGATTCTCCAATTAGTCAAATGGCGATGGAATTAAATGCTGCCAACTGGATGATTCTTGAATCAATCAAATGGCGGAGGAATTTTAATTAATGGTGAAACAGAATCTGAAGATGCTTGAAAAAGGACACCCGAAAAATGACTCGATTTAGCCATGAATGAATGTAGCATCATGTACATCAGGTTTTATCATAGTCGCCATTTATTATGCCATGCATCTCTGACAATGGACAGGCTCGTCTTAAAGACGAGCCTGCCTCGTAAATAAGGCTTGCCTACACAAACGTGGAGGGTTTTGGATGCAGATACCCAACAATGTGTGTTGGCCAATGAAAATGTACAACAACAGATTTCCTTTTCAGCAGTAGGTTTTACGGCTTTTCATTTGAAGTTGAAATTTTGCATAGCAGGTTGATGTCATCGAATAAGCTGTCGTATTTCAAAGGATATTATGAAATCGGTTTAGATGGTATGATTTTTTGTTTAGATGTTAAGTCTTCAGTCATATGATATTATGAACTGGTTTTGGTTTTTTTTTTAATGTTAATCTTTTAGGTTTTTTTTTAATGTTAATCTTTTGGGTTTTTATTTTCTGAATGCTGAATGCTAAGTTCTAAAGCCTTAAATCAGTCTATATTATGAAATGGGATAGATTGTATGAAATTTTTCGTGAATGTTAAGCACTAAGTGGACTATTTTATGAAATTTTTTTGAATAACATTAATGGACCAATGTATTTGTAAGTTTGGAGTGTTTTTCTATCTAATAGGATCTTTAAGGAATAAAATTTGGGTGAAGTGTAAAATTTTAACAAGGATAAGGATCTGCATTTTTTTCCCTAAATCATTATAGAAAGCAGCATTTATGTGATTTATTTTTGTAGTGGCACTCTCCCAGATTCGACCGAAGTGGGTCGGATCGAGTCTAACGTGGTGACAGGTCTATCGGGTCTAATGTGTCAGGTCTATCCCGTCTAAAAATTCCCCAGGACATAATAAAAAAATGATATGTTTTAATTATAGAGTGGAGTCATGGGTTATCATTTTCTTTATCTTTTATCATTTGATTTTTTATGGGTTGAAGCAACTAATTTTTCTGAGAGATATTTTGGCTTTAACATAAGGAAAAAAATTAAAAAGATAAATTGGCTAAAGAACTTATTAGCTAACATCTAGGCCATGTGGAAATATAGGACTTCACCTTATCTTATGGAATGAGATGGTTTTCCTTTATAGATGTCTTTGATCCTTTTAGCATTGGGGTTTACTAAGTGTCAAATTTATGGTTATTAGAGATAATCTTAATACACATTAATCTATCTCTATTCTCAATTTGTTTTCTCAACTTGTTTGCTTCTTTGAGACAAGTAGTTTTAATTTGTAACTTATTAGATGGTGTTTCTCTAGTTTAGTTTGAAGTTTAGGGTAACTATGATAGGCCTCCCTTTGGTAAATGTGGTGAGGTGCTTATTCTTTAGAAGTAAAAAGGAATTTTAAATAAATAAAATCAAATGATAAAATATGCTTTAATGAAAAAACTCAATCTTGAAAATACACCATAAAAATGCCTTAGTTAAAATGTCCTAGATTGCACGGAGTGAAAAAACCCCAATCCATAATCTTAAAAGTATTCTGCGGTAGAAATAAAATGATAAATAATATAAATTAGAACAAGTGACTCATAAAAAGTCCAATTTTGAAAATATCCCAATCTTGAAAATGTCTTTATGAAATACCTAATCAAGTTTCTACTCTTTTATATTAAATTCATATTATTTTTTTATCTATTTTTTCCAAGTATTATTAATCAAAATAGAAAGGATTAGATTGGAAATATATTAATAGGATACAACTTAGTGTGACCCATAATAATAAGAAGTTTAATTTTTTATTTTTTTCAAGGTAACAATGCATAGGGGCCCACCCGAAGGGGCCTCCCCCATTAGCTTTGACTACAGAGAGGAGAAGTGTTGTTCACAACTTACATCACTCAACCACTTGAGCTAGCCCACGAAGCAAGGAAGTTTAAATTGATTAAATATTTGAAAATATAATTAAAGAATTAAAAAAATATATGAATATTATACATTAATATATTTAATAATAATGTCAATTGGGTTTAGTTAAGGTGGTTGTAGGATAGAATATTGTCCTCCCTCTCTATATTTTATTCTAGTAAGTGACATTATGATTTTCCCTTGAAACTAGTGCTCTCTAATAATATTGGTAGAATAATGATGAAAAATAGTTAGAAATTTGATGTGAGCGACAATTTATAATGTAAATATAAAATGATAACTAGCATGGGTGTGTGCAAGTTAATGAGGGTCTCTTTTGACACATTATATGCAATAGAAAACCAAAAAAACAAGCATCCCTCAACTCACATGGATATTTTGAGATACATACACAATGAATCTTGCAACAAATAAAAAAGATAAAATATAGGAAATTGAATGAAGTTTGAGAATATATAATTTTTTTCTATTGAAAATGGTCTTAATCATCTAACATTTGATCTTTTTCACAAACATTTTTTAGTTTTTGGACAAATTATAAGGTCTATGTTTTTGTGGGTGCAACCTTTTAGTGCCTAGATGATGGAAACAACTTAAATTATTGGCTTAAAATGCACGTTTTTTTCTCTGAATGCTAAGCCCTAAGTGAGATGATATTATGAAATCGGCTTACACTGTATGGTTTTTCTCTAGATGCTAAGTCCTAAAGCCCTAAGTCATACGATATCATGAAATTAGCTTAGATTGCACTGTTTTTTCTCGGAATGTTAATCCCTTAGGTTTTTTCTTTGAATAATAATCCTTGAATCCCTACCTTAGACGATATTATGAAATCAGGTTAGATTCAATGGTTTTTTCTCTAAATGCTAAGCCTTAAGTCAAACTATTTTATGAAATCATTATGAGGAACTAAGTGAGATGATTTTATGAAATCCTTATGAGGAACAAATTTTTATCTTAGTAAGGATGGACTTGTAGCCATCAATTAAAATTCCTTTTTCGCTTGATCGATTAGATTGATACCCAAATGTGGAGGGTTTTGGATGCATATACCCAACAATGTTTGTTAGCCAATGAAAATGCACAACAACAGATTGCCTTTTCAGTAGCAGGTTTTACGGCTTTTCATTTGAAGTTGAAATTTTGCACAACGGGTTGATGTCATTGAACAAGCTGTTGTATTTCAAACGATATTATGAAATCGGTTTAGACGGTATGGTTTTTCATCTAGAGGAACAAATTATGAAATCCTTATAAGGAACTAAGTTAGACGATTTTATGAAATCCTTATGAGGAACAAATTATTATCTTGGTAAGGATGGACTATGTGTACAAATAATTGAAAAACCATACCGTCTAAACGGATTTCATAATATCGTTTGAAATACGACAGCTTGTTCAATGACATCAACCCGCTGTGCAAAATTTCAACTTCAAAAGAAGAGCACTAAAACCCGCTGCTGAGAAGGCAATCTGTTGTTGTGCATTTTCATTGGCTAACACACACTGTTGGGTATCTGCATGCAAACCCCTCCACGTTTGGGTATCAATCAAACGACGGAGGAATTTTAATTGATGGCTACACAGAATCGGAAAATGCCTGACAAATGACAGCCGGAAAATGACTCCAGTAATCCATGGATGAATGTAGCATCATGTACATCAGGTTTTATCATAGTCTCTATTCCTTATGTCATGCATCTCTGACAATGGACAGTCTCCTCTTAAAGACTAGCCTGTCTGGTAAATAAGGCTCGCCGGGATATAACTTGCACAGTGTAGCAATGAATACTGTCATTTAATGGATTTTGGTGCTATAATAATGATAACCAAGTCTAAATTGGTGTATGAGATTCTTTTGTTTGTGGGACAAGAGACTTCTTTGAGTAAGGATTTCACTGATAAAGTCTACAAAGGTATATATACACTGCCCCTCTGTGTTTGAACATGCTACTTTTTAAGAGAACCACATATGACCTTTAAACATGTGACCTTTTAAGAGAACACATATTCTTAACCATTAAACCCACTCATACAATCAATAATTTGATGCAACTTCAGCATACCAGTGTAAATACTCCTGGCCATCTGATGGCCAGAATCAGAGCCAAGATCAGACATAACCTAATTATGGATTTCAGAAATGGTTAATATTGTGAATATCAATTGGCCAAATATTATATTAAAAATAGTTATCGGAAAAAATATTGACTAAATTTGATTTAGGCTTACCATTGTTATTAATGTAGGGTTCCTCAGGGCTTCCACGAACTCGGGATGAGCAGGATCGTAATATTGCTGAAAATGATAAGGTCTGTGTTGAACTTCAGCAGGCAATAGTTGGTCACCTAGGCTTATTCGTCTATTGCCGAAGTGTACATATAATCTAAAGTAAGGATCGAAATCGTCGACAATGTCTCCGTCAACTCCTCCTTCTGTAAGCCACTGCCTCACCACCTCCATTCTCTGCACAAAATCCCCAATCAAGAAGAATGAAATGATGGAGCTGATTCGCTGGTAAAGGCAATGAAAACTGGCGAGCGGTATTTAAATCTTTTATGTTAGAACTCAATCGACGGAAAGAGAGGGAGCGCTTCCGATTTAAACTGATCTTGATGGAATCTTGAAAAACGGATAGTGATATTCGACATGATCCAAACATATAATTAAATTATAATTTTTCCATGTTTTAGAACTTTAAACTGTTCAAATAATATTGACTACTTATTGATGAGAATTCTTTTATAATTGAAGTTTACGTGTTGAAATGTGCAGTACATTTATGAGCGTGAGTACAATATACAAGCCATATTTACAACAGTTCAAACAATATGTTCAAATGGTATTTACGACTTATTCATGAGAAATTTAAACTGTTCAAATAATTAAGGCCTCGATACCCATTAATGGTGTGTGAAACATCTTACTGGCCCTAACGTTTAGTGCCTATGGAAAAGCCCCGTATTGACGGCTCTTGTTAGTGTGTTTAGGATTTTTTCATGGGACTTGATCTTTATAATGTTCACTTAGGAATTAAATTCATTGGTTATCCCATTGAGCATGTGACGCAATCCAAACTTATTGTTAGTTTTAATATAAGTTACCCATGACATATGCATATCATTTGCAGTCCTCCATAAAACCTTTACCCATGACATATGCATATCATTTGCAGTCATCCATAAAACCTTTATAAAGCATTGATGTGATGGTACACTGAATCATTTAAGGTTTTTGAGTTTGAAAATATTTAATATTAGTTTTCGGCAACTTGTTATCCAAGTCTAGATATGGGACCATTAGAGTGTTTTCACTGCTAGGTATGAGTCTCAATTAAGTAATCCATTTAAGGCACTAAACTGAAACATCATCCTTAAACTTAGCTTCTCATGCTCAAGTTCAATTAAGTAATCCATTTAAGGCACTAAACTGAAACATCATCCTTAAACTTAGCTTCTCATGCTCAAGTTCCATGAATGAGATGTTGAATCACTATATATATTATGTCTACTTTAAAATATACAAGACCAATCTTATGTGGTTGATTAATCCCTTTTCATTTTCCCTATACCTAGAAACTTCCTCAAGCAATAGTTGCTCACTTAGGCTTATCCGTGTTCTGTGTTGAACTTCAGCAAGCAATAGTTGCTCACTTAGGCTTATTCGTCTATTGCCGAAGTGTACATATAATCTAAAGTGAGGATCGAAATTGTCGGCAATGCCTCCGATAACTCCTCTTTCTGTAAGCCACTGCCTCACCACCTCCATTCCCTGCATAAGATCCCAAATCAAGAAGATTAATGAAACAATGGCGATCACTTGTGAAAGCAACTAAAACAGGTAGGCGGAATTTAAATCTCTTATGCTTATAGCTTGCGATTTCTGTTGCTCTTAACGGAATACTACCTATAGTGTAGTCCTATGCAGGGATCAAATTTGAAGGGCTGGTCTTAATTTATATTTGAAGGGCATATGTTCAACTAACCCTTCAGCAATGAAGAGCTATATACATAATTGCACTTCTATTGACATGTGTGAAATAAGTAAACTTTTCATAAAAAGATGTGAACACAATATTAACCTTCTAAATATTATAATCTTCTCAATGCAAATAGTGTGTTTTTAGAGTGATTTATTTTGATGATCACTTGAATATTAATTTTAAAAAAAATTGTTACAATTTGTAGTCCATACAAAAAATATATTGTTGTAATAATGCTTTACCTAAGCATAATTGTTATTAATTAGGTACTGAGTGCAGTCCATTCATATCCAAGCATTTATAAAGCATTGAACTTTACAATTAATTGGTTATTTTCTATTTAATTCATATATTAAACCTTGAATTAAAAAGAGTAGATTTAACTTACCAAATTCAGTTTATATTCTGTGAAGAATCTTATTTATCATCATTGGTTGGTTAATTCACGGTAATACTCTCTTCTCATATTGTAGCAACACTCATCCACAAAGCAACATCAACACAAGCTATCAAGCTCCAACCTTCACAATGAAAATCCCCAATCAACACACAAACCATAACAAAAACTACAAAAAATTAATTGTTTTTCCTCATCCAAAATAGAGGTTGAGATTATACTCTAAGCCATGTGAGATTATACCGAAAATATTAGTTCCTCGTGTCAATTTTTAGTAGCCATATATTATGGAGGACATAGTTTGACCTTCTAATTTTTAATTAATACATGTCTATATTGAGAGTAGCCAACTTAATCGAAACTAATTTGAGGCCAATAACAATGGAAAATTAGGCCTACAATATATTATATATACCTATAGAGGACTGTAACCAAAGTAACCACTGGTCCTCCCATCCTTCCCTGGTCCTCCAACTAAGATTTGTCTTTCTTGCCTGAAGCACTCTGCATAAGTAAGGAGGCAAGTGAGGTATGGAATGGGGTTAGTGAAGCAGGGCAGGTGGGTGGATAGTGATAACCGTAGTTAAGGAGAATAGGCATAGCAATGGTTGACTTGTAAAAGTGGAAGGGCAGAAGCAAGCTAGTAAATAGAGATCCTATTTTAGTAAGTGGAAGGGTAATCCAGATCAACTTAGAGTACTTGGTGGTTCACCGTAACCCATTGTTCGTTCTACCTCGAGCTTGAAGCATTGCCCCCACAAAACACGTCTCAAAGAATGAGCATCATTATTTACCTTCCCAGCAAATCAAGATATTCATGAACGCATGCACATTAAAACAAAAACCCACAGCTTACCTTCACAAAAGGATTCATAACGCATGCACACTAAGACAAAAACTCACAGCTTACCTTCAACCAAATGATTCAAGAAGGCATGCAAATTTTTTAAAAAAACTCACAGCTTACCTTCAACCAAATGATTCAAGAAGGCATGCAAATTTTTAAAAAAAAATCACAGCTTACCTTCAGCAAAAGGGCATTCCTGCCGGGCAAAGTGTTCCTCTGCATTATCGAGGGTTTCGCAAGGCCTCTTTGTGGACAACCCAGCCATACATCACTTGCAACAACTTGGTCTTGGTTTGCCTTATTCGACAGTATACTCAAATGATCTGATCTCTTCACATTCCTCACTCACTTACCTACCCACCTCAAAGGTAGCACTGCAGCTATGTAAGATACTTGCAAAGAAGTTTGAGCAGCCGAAGCCACCAGTCGGCACTCATAAATCCCAGGAAGCCACTACCTCCAAGTCTCCCAGCATTCCACAATAAGCCCAGCATTATCCCATTACCGTGCATCCCCATTCAGGTAAATCCGCTTTCCCAATTAGCTTTACCCAGTCCGCTTTCTGTCCGCCTGCCCAGTCCACATCGCCCAAGGCACAGTAAACTCCCCGGTGGCTGCGGCTGGGACAATGATCGAAATTACAGGTAGGATGCGGACTAGATGGTGGGCTGGCAGTACAGAAGGAAGGGGAACACTGATTTTCAAATCGACACGATTAGAGTTTTTATGGAATGCATTGAGATTGATCCTCTAGCCACCGAGAACCATGTGACTGTAAATGAAGTTGACGAGACACTGGAGGTACTCAAATTCAGAAATCTGACAAGGAATTGTGAAAACTCCTTTTGGGTGGAAGCCATAAACCTGCTCGGCTTGTTGCAACAGCTGGAGGAAGAGCGGATGGTTGAAGTAGAAGACGGGGATTACAAACCGCGCCAGATCTTCTTGGTCGTCCCCCACATACACCGCCACGAAGCCCTTCGGAGCATCCTTGGGAGGGACTTTCTTTCCTTTCCGATCCTCCACAAAACAGAAATTACGACAACATAAATGGCGGCCAATATACCGTTTAGTGCGCGCCAGAAGATTCGAACACCTGCTATAGGCCTTTTTGTGACCTAAACGCAGAAATCTTCTTACAAGCTTGGCAAACTTACGTCTCGGCTTCAAACCCTTGGTATCCATATTTGGGGAAGAAACGATAAAATTGGAAGAAATCTATACAGCAATCGCAGAGGAAGATGTCGTAGGCGAATCAAACAGAAAGGAGCAAACGATTTACTCCTATCGCTAGCCTGAACGAAGTTAAACAAAAGATATAGGAGGCATTCGATTCTGCTAGCTTCGAACTGGAAGTCACCTGCGGGCGCCAGAGCGATTCGATCTGACAACGTCGAAAATCACAGCTCGGACTAAATTGCAAACAATGTGAGAATATGAAGAGGCGGGATGCAAGAAATCTTGTATTTATACACAATTTACAAATCTAATTTGACCATCGAATCACCATCTTAGCACTACCATCTGTCTTGACTCTTGATTAAGAAATCCCTTGTACCAACAGTTTTGGCAAGGATCTGGAAAGTTCGCATCACAGATAATTAAAGCTGTACTGTGATTTCTGAATTCTGATTTCTGATTGCAGATGGATTAATAAATGTTTGATGGGAAGTTTTACACCTTACACTTTTAATGCAATTTTAAAATAAACATTGCATTTCTTGATAACCCTCAAAATTTAAAATTGGGCAATTATTGAATTACACTTCTGGGACGGGCTAAGAGGGCAATGACGGGTTCAATTTTGATTCCTGGTCCTATGGCGAAGAAGTAAGTTAAGGAGTACCTTAACCGATGTAGTATGGCTTCACTTGTTTAAGGTGTACGTTATAATCTACATGTGTTACATGTCTCTTCAAACCCTTAAACACTTGGAAAGAATCCATACCAAATCTGACGCCATTAAGGTCTGCACTTCATCTTGTCAGTAGTAGTTGCTGCATTGATTGCCTTGATTTGAGTTCCCATGCTGGCGCTAGTTTAGGTTTTTTTTCATTGCAAATGAGGCTTTGTACCCATTGCTCTTGGTAATGGTAAGGACATCCCCTAATAGAGAAATAACATCTCTTGAGGGGAATACAACAAACTTATAATAGAATATTTTTCGAATTTCCATCACTTTAACATGCAACTCACACAACTAATTGTTTCTTTTACGCACTAGTAAATTCAGTTGGTGCATAACCTTTACTCAAAAATTGTATAATGTCTGTGCATTAATCATCAACACTATTATCGTGAATAGTTTCAGGGAGACTATCATCAAGGTTATCCATTTCGTCGCCACTTTAAATTCTTGATAGGTGTTATGGTCGTGAAATCAATTGACAGTGCTTAACCATGAATTCAAAATCAAATTCCTTAAAAAGGATAAGACACCAACAAATCTTTGCCCCCAACACTAGCTTATTAATCAAGTATTTCAATGCTAAATGATCTGTGTACATCTTAAAATATCCACCCACCATGTACTATCTGAATTTATGCACAGTCGTATACTATAGCTAACCTAGCTAACCTTACTCTTTCAGTCCTGGTATAGTTTCTATTGTTGAATATTTTTTGCTTGAAAAGGAAATAGGATGATCAATCGACCCTTCACGAGGTTGCGCTAGTACCATGTCAAGATCGACACACTATGTATTGACATGTACATAGAATTCCTTTTTCCAGTTTGGAAATACAATTATCAACACTATAACCATCTTTTTCTTCAACATGACTAGACTTTCCTCACAAGTTTTCATCTAGTGGAACTTAACATATGTCTTCAGTAACTTCTCCATTGGAGCAATAGCCTTCGTAGATCCTCGATAAATTTTCTGTAGTATCATGTATGTTCCGTTTTAGCTCTCAATTTCTCTAATGTTGTAGGTGTTGGTAGGTCGACGATAATCATAATCTTGGCAGGGTCAACCAACATTCCATCGCAACCCATTACATGTCCCCACAAAATTCCAAACGTAGCACAAAATATACATTTCCTTAAGTTTAGTGAATTTGATACTCGCAACAACATTCCAACAGCATCTCGAGGATCTCAATATGATCCTTAATGATCCCAAATACTGTCCAATCATCGAATTAGACCTTAAAAAATTAATGAATAAAATATTTAAAGGAATCCTCTACTATTCTAGATAAAATAACACAAGCATTCTTGAGTCCAAAGGACATTACCGTGTATTGGAAATGGGTCATGTATACAAGCGTTGTTCAATTTTATTTGGTCGACGCAAATTCTTACTTCACCCATACCCTTTTTTTCTTGTACTACTATTGGGATAATCCATTTTGATTCTTCTACACGGTTTATGATACCTACATATAACATTTGGTCGAGATCTGCCTTGGATTTTTGTTTATATCGTGGATTCAGTTGGTATGGTCGCTGCTTGGTCGATTTTCCATCGGTCTTCAAAGGCATATTCTTGGTACATTATTGGTATATTCATTTCTCTGAGGTCTCTAACAATCCCTTTCATCTCTGAGAACTTTTTAGGGAACAAATATTCAAGCTCATGAAATACATCTATGATTTTCCCGACAGTCTCATCGTCCCAATAATCTCCAATATTGGAAAATTTTGGATTCTCCACAGTGCCAATATTTACTTTATTTCTTTTTAGTGGATTTTGAAATTGGCCGCTAGAAATATCAAATCATTCAATTGTGTGCATACCTTCAGACTCAGGTACGCTTATTTCGATTGAGTCAACGTCATTGGGTTCTCTTGTCACACTGTATCCCTCCATCTAGAGTTGAATTATTGTTCCATGTTGATTGAAGTTTGTAATTCCAACAAGGATATATTCAAATATCTGTATCTTAATTACTTGTTGTTTTCCCTAAAGTCTGCTACCTAGACTATGCGGTCACAGTGTTCACGCACCTCAACATACAAAGATAGCTTTTTTGGGTTTTTGGATTAACAATATAAGAATAAGATATAGTAAGAACCATACACACATATACAATGATTTGATAACATCAGGTAAAAGTATATATAAGGAATCAAATTTGTAGTACAAATGACGACACAGTTTTAAGCAATTGAAACAAGGTTTTATGAATATATATAAACAAATAATAAAGAGAGAGTTTATTATTGTAACATATATAAAAGTACAAAAAATTGAAATAACATCCCAAATCTCATACAAGCATAAACATTCACAAGTAAATATGGCATCTATATAGAAGACATCTTCATAATTGCAATATAAACCACGGTTCAAACAAAACCAATGAACATAAACATAATATAAGTCCAAAACCTAGCTCCAGATAGACATTAATCATTCATAAAACAATAAGATATTACACATAAAGTATTGTAGGTCTGCATAAGTTCCAGTCTCTCAAATCCCATTTGCGTATCCTTTTGTTCATCAAAATATTGCAATATATAGAAAAAATGGTTTCTAGATGAACTACTTCTAGATCCAGTGTCTTTGGATCTAAATCTACTAAAAATAGAAATAGTATCAACTAACTATGACATGTGTCTTATTCATTTAGAGTTTGAAAATCAAATTAACGTATCTCAACATCTTCTATCAGCGCAGCAAGACTATCCAATCCAAACTAGAATTCTTGTGTTGACTAC
The DNA here is from genome assembly GCA_001517045.1 of Pseudotsuga menziesii. Lineage (NCBI taxonomy): Eukaryota > Viridiplantae > Streptophyta > Pinopsida > Pinales > Pinaceae > Pseudotsuga > Pseudotsuga menziesii. The sequence goes on from LPNX010473614.1 coordinate 51,725, forward strand.
TACTTATAGAAGGATCTTTATTTGATGCTTCCCTCTACTCTTGATTCATTCTTTGACATTTTTCTCTCCTTCTGAGATGTTGGAAATTTCTACAGTTCCTTTTTTTACTCATTCAGAAGAGACACTACTAACAATATTAGGTCCACCATCATCCTCTGTATCAACAAATGCCTTCCCTGGAGGTGCCATGAGATCCATCTTGAACTTTTCTTCATAAATATATTCACTCGAGAGAATGGAGTGTTTTGATAACCTCGACTTCAAATTCATACATTCAGATTCACAAAATGGCCTTTTCTCTGCACGAATCGAAGATAACATATAAGTTGTAGAAACCATGCGAGAGATTCCCTTGCCAAAAAAAAACGCTGCATTGCGTTCTATCTTCGCAGAAAGAATTTATGTTTTATATAAGTTGATGAAACTGAACCTCAATTAAAACCTTAAGTACCATTTGGTAGAGAGAATTGGGGTTTACTCGAATGTTGTTTTATTGCTAGCAGTTGTAAATAACAAAGCATATTTATCAAAGATTACCCATAGAACCATTCATCTGCTTCTCCATCTATATGTAAAGAACCAACCTATGTTGTAGGAAAATCCTTGGCCCAACGGTCTAGAGGCTTACCAATTGAATAAAAAATGAAACTAATCTTCCCAGGCTATTCCACATTGACAATGTTGCAACCATAAAAAATGAAAGGGGGCTTCTACATATTGTCATAGATTTTCCAAAATCTTGAATTCATCCCACTCTTCAACAAATACAAATCCCATGAGCATCCTTGGTTTCCTCATAAGCATCCCCAATAACGCTCAATTTCTTCATTGCACAAGGACTCATGAGTTGTAGATGACTAGGATGGTCCCAATCAAATTTATTCATTGAAAGATCTCTTCTGAATTTGATCCTCTTCTTGTTCTTCAATGTTGGAGTGACCTTGGAGTTTAAGGGGGTCATACCAGTAACCAAGGTCTAATGGATTCCACTCTTGTATTTTAGGAGGTGGGAGGTTGAAGGTGGTGTTACAGGAGAGGCCATTGATGAAAGAATGATATCTTAATGTGCCTGCATTCCCTTTCTAAAGCATGATTGTCATGCGAGTGGGGCTTTGCAACCAAAGGTTCTAGTTTAGAAACATCCAATCTGTACTCCCTGAGATATCTGGCTGCTTCATCACTATAAAGTGATTCAAAACTAGATGAAGTGTTCCCCTCAAGATAATTAAATGTTATTTGATATACAGCGACAAAACCATTCTTTGCTCCCACTTCAACAACCATGTTACACAATGTCATTCAATATTCTATCATCAAGCTTTTAACAATAGATCCTGAAAATTCCATGGCTCGGTATGTTCCACCAAAAATAGATATTTCACCAATAATCTACATAATAAGATCCTTTACAAGTAGGAAATGCGACATTTCCCCATCCATTACAAATGTCAGTGTTGTTGGCACCTTCACTAATAGCTTGCCAATGCCCATTATAAATCCTGCATCAGTGTTTCCTATTCCACTTGCAAACTATCCAAATGCTCCAGCATTGCATGTATGGGAGGCTATCCCAAACAGAACCTCTCCTTGTCTACAATGACCTTCTTAGGAAAGAGCAATAAGACAATATCCTTTATAATCCAGAGTTTCCCTGAAATGACTGTGATCTGTGATGACATTGATTGAAGATTGAAACCCCTTTTGAATCTGGATGGTCTGTTCTTCTTCCTGCAAGTGAAGAATAAGCCAATATCTATGCTGGCTTCCCTGCAAACTTTTCTTCAGAATATTCAGAAAACTCATCCACTGCATCTTGGTGAGCTGGAGTAAATTCTATATTCCAAAATGGGTGCTCCATAGATAGAATATTAACTCCAGTTGGTGTTTCATTATAACCCTGTACAAACATTTGCTTGAACCACTTTCTTGTAGATCAAAAACCATATAATCTTGAGGAGACAGAGTAAAGGTTGTACGGTGAAAAATAATGAATAAAAATGGTTCTATACAAGTGTTTTAACTAATTACTATTCAATAGCGGATGTCAAATTATGTTCATGACAACATATCTCCAAGGATGCTAGCATAATGATAGTGTCTACAAAACTTTAAAACCTTGACAACGTACCTACAAACCTTTATCTCCTTGGAAAGTTGGTAGCATACCTATGTCTTGAGTCTTTGTCATGTGATGTTAGCTCATATTAATAACAATATATAATGTTTTTAAATGAAGACTTAATCATCTAGTGGAGCTTGGATAAAGAAACTTAATATATATTTAATGCATGAAATAAAAGGAAAACTATCCCAAAGTTTTAAATAAAGATTTAAAAATGAAGAACAAGAGAGAGTCTAAGGTAAACAAGCAACTATAGAAAAAGGATAGAAAAACCTAAGACAAACACTTCCTCCAACCGGGGGATGGAATTTCCCCATGATTATCGAGGAAGTGAATACCAAGTGCCTTATTTTTGTCAACAGAACCGACCCATTGGGCTATGGGGTCTTATACCAAAAATCTAAAACTTTCTCAAAATCTGAGCACACACCTTTGAAATGACAAAATATAGCTGTAAACCAACACACTGAAACTAATCTATGTGCTCGTATGGCGAGCTTATTCCTCTTCCTACTCCTACTTTTACCAGTAGAAATATCCCAACCAAGTGTAATCATACATCCAGTGAAGCCATGATATCATCCATCCCACTATAACAACTTCTTGCAGGTTGATAAAAATCAAAGAAGAATTTATCATTCGGAGCAGAAAATTAATTTGCAAAACATATTCTACTTTGATTTCAAATACTAGAAGGCTGAAACCTTTTCAAACCTTTGAGTCCATGTAGATGGATATTGGGTCCTAAAAAACATGACAAAGTTTTAATTGCTATAGAATACCATATGGATGATCTACAATTTCTGTTTTATTAATAGTCCCATGATCCTCTTGAAACAACCCATGGACATTACTTGTTTTATTACGATTAAAGACAACCTCAAATTCTTGAACAATGAAATCTGAGTTTTGCTGAAATTTTTCTTTATGCATATTATTGGTATAGATATCTTCAACTTCATTCTCTTCTTGTAAATAATATCTTTTTTTTGTTCCTTGAACTCATCATAAGTAAAAAATGGGGACTGAATTCCTATATCACCATTAAGATGTTGAGGAGTAGCAACTCCTTTTTTGTAAATATGATCATAAGATATTGGTGAAGCAATGTTTGAAATACATTGATTATGATCAGCCAAGAATATCTAATACTCTAAGCCATCATTGGTTACTGTATACTCAAGATGGTTTGAATACTGATCATAAACTTGATATGCATACATGTCCATAGAATCATCTAGTGTCAATGCTAAATAACTCTGATCCATACTTACTGTCTTCCTACTATTTCCCATGCATATCTTCAAAGTAAACTGGATCTTACACCCTTCTGGAAGCACGTATACTCTCCTCCACTCCTTTTGCATCTTCAAATAAAAGTACAGACATTTGAAATAACATCCCAAATCTCATGCAAGCATAAGCATTCACAAGTAAATATAATATTTATATAGAATACATCTACATAAGTGCAATATAAACCAGGGTTCAAACAAAACTAATGAAGATAAACATAATATAAGTCCAAAACCTAGCTCCAGATAGAAATTAATCATTCATAAAATCAAAATTTCTTACACATAAAGTATTGTAAGTCTTCATAAGTTCCAGTCTATCATTTCCCATTTGTGTCTCCTTTTGTTCATCAAAATATTACACTATATAGAAAAAAATGGTTTCTAGATGAACTGTTTCTAGATCCACTGTCTTTGGATCTAAATCTACTAAAAATAGAAAGAGTATCAACTAACTATGACATGTGTCTTATTCATTTAGAGTTTGAAAATCAAATTAAAGTATCTCAACATCTTCTATTAGTGCAACAAGCCTATCTAATATAGACTAGAATTTTTGTGTTGACTACTACTTGTAGAAGGATATTTATTTGATGCTCCCCTCTACTCTTGATTCATTCTTTGATATTTTGATCTAGTTCTGAGATGTTGGTAATTTATACAGTTCCTTTTTTAATGCTTCAGAAGAAATAGTGCTAACAATATTAGGTCCACGATCATCTTCTCTATCAACAAATGACTTCCCTGAAGGTGCCATGAGATCGATCTTGAAGTTTTCTTCATAAATATTTTCACTTGAGGGAATGGATTTTTTTGACAAACTCCACTTCAAATTCATACATTCACATTCACATGATGGCCTTTTCTCTGTAAGAATTGAAGATAACATAGAAGTTGTAGAAACCATGGGAGAGATTCACCTTCCAAAAAAATGCTACATTGGTTTCTGTCTTCACAGACAGAATTTCTGTTTTATATAAGTTGATGAAACTGAACCTCAATCGAAACCTTAGGCACCATTTGGTATACAGAATTAGTGTTTAGCTGGAACGTTGTTTTATTGATATCAGTTGTAAACAGCAAAGCATATTTATCAAAGATTAATTATAGAACCGTTCATCTTCTTCTCCATCTGCACGCAAAGAGCCGACCTATGCTATAGGAAAATCCCTCGCCGAATGGTCTAGAGGCTTACCAATTGAATAAACGATAAAACCAATCTTCCCAAGCTATTCCACATTGACATTGATAATGTTGCAGCCAAAGGTTCTAGTTTAGAAACATCCAATCTGTATTCTTGGAGATATTTGGTTGCTTCATCAATGTAAAGCGCTTCAAAACTATATGAGGTCTTCCACTCAATATAATTAAATGTTATCTGATTTGCAACAACCACACCATTCTTTACTCCCGCTTCAACAACCATGTTACACAATGGCATTCAATCTTCTATCGTCAAGATTTTAACAGTATATCCTGCAAATTCCATGGCTTGGTACGTTCCACTAGAAACAGATATTTCACCAATAATCTGCAGAATAAGATCCTTTGCAAGTAGGAAATACGGCATTTACCTATACATCACAAATGTCAGTGTTGCTGGTAGCTTCACTAATAGTTTTCCAGTGCCCATTATAAATCTTGCATCAGTGTAGGCTATTCCACTTGCAAACTGTCCAAATGCTCCAACATTGCATGTATGGGAGTCTGTACAAAACATAACCTCACCTGGTATGCAATGAGGTTTTTGATAAAGAGAAATATGAAAAACTCCTTTATAATCTAGATTTTCCCTGAAATCACTATGATCTGTGATGTCATAGATTGAATATTCAAACCCCTTCTGAATCTGGATGGTCTATTATTCTTTCTGCAAGTGAATAATAAGCCAATATTTGTGATGGCTTCCCTACAGACTCTGCTTCCGAATCTTCAAAAAAATCATCCACTGCATCTTGTCGAGTTGGAGTAAATTCTATATTCCAAAATGGGTGCTCCATAGATAGAAGATTAACTACAGTTGGTGTTCATTATAACCCTATATAAACATTTCCTTGAACCACTTTCTTGCAATCAAACACCATATAATCCTGAGCAGACAGAGTAAAGGTTGTAGGGTGGAAATTAATGAAGAAAAATGGTTCTATATAGGTTTTTTAACTGACTACTGTTCAATAGAAGATGTCAACTTTTGTTCATGAGCACAAAGCTTGAAAGCTACTAGGATAATGATAGTCTCTGCAAAACTTTAACACCTTGACAACGTACCACCAAACCTTTATCTCCTTGGCAAGTTGGTAGCATACCTACGTCTTGAGTCTTTGTCATGTGCTGCCAGCTCATATTAATAACCATATATAATGTTTTTAAATGAATACTTAATCCTCTATTGGAGCTTGGATAAATAAACTTAATATATATGTAATGCATGAAATAAAAGGAAAACTATGCCAAAGTTTTAAAGAAAGATTTAAAAAGTCAAGAACAAGAGAGTGTCTAAGGTAAAAAATCAACAATAGAAAAAGGCTAGAAAAACCTAAGACAAACACTGCCTCAAACTGGGGGATGGCATTTCCATGTGATTTGCCAAGAACTGAAGACCAAGTGCCTTATTTTGTGTCAACAAAACTGATCCATTGGGCTATGGATTCTTATACCAAAACTCTAAAAGTTTCTCAAGCTATGAGCACACACCTTTGAAATGACAAAATACAGCTGTAAGCCAACACACTGAAAATAATCTACATGCTCATATGGTGAGCTTATTCCTTTTCCTACTCCTACTTTTACCAGTAGAAACATCCCAATCAAGTGTAATCATACTTCCAGTGAAGCCATGATATCATCCATCCAACTATAACAACTTCTTCCAGGTAGATAAAAATCACAGAAGAATTTATCATTCGAAGTAGAAAATTAATTTGCAAAGCATGTTCTACTTTGATTTCAAATACTAGAACGCTGGAACCTTTCAGTCCATGTAGATGGATACTAGGTCCTGAAAAACATGATAGAGTTTTAATTGATATAGAATACCATATGGCTGATCTACAATTTATGTTTCATTCATAGTCCCGTAATCCTCTTGAAAAAATCCATGGACATTACTTGTTTTATTACGATCAAAGAAAACCTGAAATTCTTGAACAATGAAATCTGAGTTTTGCTGAAATGTCTCTTTATGCATATGATTGGTATAGATATCTCAAACTTCATTCTATTCTTGTAAATAATATATTTTTTTATGTTCCTTGGACTCACCATAAGTAAAAAATGGGGGCTAAGTTCTTATATCACCATTAAAATGTTGAGGAGCAACAACTCCTTTTTCATAAATATGATCATAAGATAATGGTGAAGCAATGTTTGAAACACATTGATTATCATCAGCCAAGAATATGTAATTGTCTAAGCCATCATTGGTTACTATATACTCAACATGGTTTGAACACTGATCATAAACTTGATATGCTTACCTGTCCATAGAATTATTTGTCAATGCTGAAGAACTCTGATCCAACTCTGAATTATATTTACATCCCTATTGTTTTTTTGGATCTGATCCATACTAACTATTTTCATGCTCTTTCCCAAGCAGGTCTTGAAAGTTAATTGGATCTTGCATCCTTCTGAAAGCACGGATGTTCTCCTCCACTCCTTTTGAATCTTCAAACAACTGTCTTAAATATGATGATTTCCTTTCTAACAGGAAAAGAACAAGATCTGAATGCTGAGCCATCACATAATATACCATAGAAGAAATATCAATGGGCCTGATCTCCAAGGGCATACTATGATAAACACTATAAAACTTTCTGTTGAAGACAACCAAATCTTCTTCCTCCCCTCTCCTCAAAGTATGAAAATCAGTGAGGTACAAATCAAGGGACTTGTTCTCACCCCAAGATATTGAAATTTTTTTATACAAATCAGCCCATGAACCAATAGAACTAACTTGTATATTGTTAAAACACAAAGAAGCATCTCCCACCAAATATTTGGAGAACATCCTCAAAAAACATCGTCATGTACCATTTAAAAATTATCAATCAAATTGTGAAAAGCTTCCAAATGCTTTTTAGCTGAAACATGATCTTCTATAGAAAACCAGGAACGATATTCACAGATGTTGGGCTCTAGGGAAGACCCAGGATTTATACCATTAACTTCACACCAACAAAAGACCCACAGTGTTGGCCCTTTGGGCAACAACCTGCGAACAGGTTGCAGTCTTTCCCGAAACAGCTATGGGGTGCCGCAGAATCAGGTTTCTGCAAGCAGAAGAGGGATATTACTGTACCTTTAGCTTCTAACAATTATAATCATACAATGCAGAGCTTTAATAGTTACTTATTTAGCTTTGCGGTTAGATAAACAAATAGTGCCTTGCTTAACCCTTTACTGGGAATTCCAGCGAAGTTAATATTTAGCAGTGATCTTACTTATCAGATATATATTTATCAATGCATAAAGAACATAACAACAACACAAAAAAACCCACAACACACGATATAACGTGGTTCACCCCCAGTTTAGGGGTTACATCCACAGAACTGTGTTTTATTCAACTCTTTACAAAAAACACAGTTATGATCTGCGCACTCAGCTGCAGATCCCTTCAAGTCCTCAAATCCGTGCACACAACTACAGATTTCCTTTATCACCCAAAACCCTCTGCGCACACAACTACAGAGGTCGTTCACGCACACAGCTGGGACTTAACCTTCTCTTACAAAATAGCCTTAGCTTCACATTAATTCATCTTACATCAAAAGCCTAAATTGACTTCTTTATAAGAGTGCTTATTTATAGTGCACTTATTACAAAACCATGGACACCCCGAACCCTAAACCCTGGACTTAAACCATGGGTTTATTACAAAAGGAGGTTTTTACTCAACCTCGACACTCCTAAGACTATTTTGAATCGTAACTCCGCTTACAAAATCCCATAACTCCGCAGAGTTACCCACCTTAAGGACCGTTAGGGTGCGCGCCCCAACAGGCCCCTAAGACTCACCAGTGTCCCGTCCCGGGACACTCAGCTGCTTTTCTGGTGGTAGAATCTTGTTGGTGAAACATAGTGTGCGGCTTGCTGAATCCATACATGCGGTTGTCGGCTACTTGTTCCTTTCCTTCGTAATATTTATCCTAGTTAAGGCCTTCTGGATCTATCAGCGACCCCATCCTTCGATCTACTTGTCGAACATTTGACCATCCACAACTTAGGGTCCCCAAAATTGTGTGTCAAGGTGCATAAGACAAACAGCCGCCTCGGTTCTGCCAAACCAAGAGGATACATATTGGGATGTTTCAGAGGCTTCCCTTGAAGATCGGTGCTTTTCTTCGTGTGGCTTAGAGCGCACTTCTGCCTTTCTTCCTTCCTCTTAGAGCAAACTTCTGCCTTTCTTTGTGCCTTGGTCGAACATGGTTGCACGAGTGGATTGCTCAGAAGGTTCAGCAGAGCTCTCTCCCTGAGCAATCGTAATAACTCCTGGACTTCACGATCATTCGACATAGTTCTAACTAAAGAAACTCAAAGAGATGCACAATGCAGGAGTCACAGGCCGGTGTAGCGTCTTATAGAATCCCACAACAGAATCTCTCATCATGGTGCATTAATGACATCGAATATGATGGAGTGGTAGAAATCCTGTCCACACGGCACCATATTTTCCCAAAATCTCATCATTGCAGGCAGTTAGGGCAGTTCTCGTGCTGGCGCCGCCAAGTGTAGTTTTTCCCATCCATCACATTTTAGGCTGCGACACACCTTTGATCTTCAACATAACCACTAACTTTGACTTCGCCTTGATAAGTACCTTCGACACAATATGCACCTTCGACCCATCTTGACTGATACGGCAACCAAACTTCAACCTTTAGACTTTGACAGTCTTCAACACTTCGTAGCTTTGAGAACAACTTCATTATAGTCTAGTACCCAATTCCAACTGTTCTTGGTACTTAGAATGTCCTTCATGCTGTTACTCCTCATCAAGGGGTCTCGGTTTGTCCCTGTACTTCTTTAACCTACTTCCATTCACCATGGAAGGTAAAATTTCTCCATTCAATTTAGCTAACTGGACTATGCCACCATCAGTAACTTTCTTCACTATGTATGGTCCTTTCCAATGTGTCTTGAACTTACCCGAAAATTTCATGTATTTGTTGTCGTATAAGAGCACAAGATCACCCTGCTAGAACTGCTTCTTCTTGATGTGTCTATCATTCCATGCTTTTTCTCTAGCTTTCTGTACTTGCTGCTGGAAACCTGCAATGAATCTGTCCTCTTCAAGTTCTAGTATCTTTGCCAGCCTTTCTTTCATCATATCTGGGTCATCCATCTCTGTAAAAGCAGATATTCTGAGGCTAGGGAAAATGTACTCCATGGGCATGACTGCTTCTTGTCCATAAACCAACCTAAAAGGTGTATGTCCTGTCAACTTCTTGCAGGTGGTTCTATAAGCCCATAGTACTGCTGGAATTCTAAGGTCCCAATCATTTTTGTTAGCATTGAACACCTTCGTCAGAGCATGTTCAAGGATCTTGTTAAAGGATTCGACAGTTCCATTTGCTTGAGGATGATAGGCAGTACTCTTCTGATGATATACTTGAAATTCTTCAGTCAATACTTCAATAGTCTTATTTAGAAAATGTGATCCTTGATCACTCATAAGAACTCTAGGACACCCAAATCTTGACAAGATGTTCTCGAAGATGAACTTCACAACTGTAGTAGCGCTATAGTTCTTGACTGGTTGGGCTTCAGCCCAACGGGTAAGGTAGTCAGTTGCTGTGATAATGTATCTTGCTCCTGAATTCTTCGCAGGGGGATTGATATGGCCAAGAAAATCAATATCCCACTTGTCAAATGCTTGTAAGGTGACTTGCGGGGCTAGAGGCATCTCATCCCTCCTTGATGGTTTTCCTTTCCTTTGACAGATGTCGCACCTATGGCAATATTCTCTTGCATCCTTGTGAATTGTGGGCCACCACAATCTGGCTGTCAAAATATTCTGTGCTGTAGCTTTGCCTACATAATGACCTCCTGCTGCTCCGGCGTGTGCCTCAGCCAAAATCAGTGGATTTTCATGCTCCAAGACACATTTGCGCAGTATTTCATCTGGTCCCATTTTATACAGCTGTCCTTCTATTAAGGTAAAGTCGGCTACTCGCACCACCAGCTGCTTCTTCTGCTATGTTGACATCTCGGTGGGTGGAAAACTTGTAGACAAATACTGAACAATATCCTAAAAGTATTCATCAACCATCTGGATGGAAAACAACTGAGCATCAGGAAGACCTTCATCCAAACTGGTAGGTTCTTCTCTCGTCTCGAGCCTCGACAAGTGGTCAGGACCTAGGTTCAGTCTTCCAGGTTTAACTATGATCTCAAAGTCATATTCCTAAAACAGAATCAGCCATCTGCATATCCTTCCACCTAGCACAGGCTTGTTAACCAAATACTTCAAAGCAGAGTGATCAGTGAATATCTTAAAATGAGATCCTAACAGATAATGTCGAAACTTATGTAATGCATAAACCATAGCTAAACCTTCTTGTTCTGTAGTAGTATAATTTTTTTCTGCTGTGGATAGTTTTCTACTTGCAAAAGAAATAGGGTGATCGATACTACCTTCACCTGACTGAGCCAATACAATTCCCAGAGCAATGGAGGATGCGTCGACATGCACATGAAACTCCTTATTCCAATCAGGGAATACTAAGATAGGGGCAGTTACCATTTTTTCCTTCAAAATATCCAAGCTTGCTTGACACTCAGGTGTCCATTCAAACCTAATATATTTCTTCAACTGCTTTTCCATAGGGGTTGTTATCTGAGCATATCCTTTAATGAATTTCCTATAATAACCAGTATGACCAAGCGTAGTGCGCAGTTGTTTAACAGACTTCGGAGGGGGCAGGTTCACAATAATGGCTATCTTCGCAGGATCCATCATCAATCCTTGCTTACAGACAATGTGACCTAGCAGAATTCCAAAAGAGGCACAAAAGATACACTTTTTCAAGTTCAAGGAAATCTGATGCTGTCTACATTTGTCCAACATAAGTCTTAAACTAGCTATGTGGTCTTTTAATAACCCGAAGATAGTCCAATCATCAAAATAAACTTCTAAGAATTTATGTATGAATTCCTTAAAAGCAGAGATGACTACTCAAGAAAACATGGCAGGTGCATTCTTCAAGCCAAAGGGCATAACTGTATACTGGAAGGATCCCATTTCTGTAGCGAAGGTTGTCTTATGTCGATCTTCTGGAGCAATTATAATGTGATGGTAACTTGAAAATCCATCAGTAAAAGAGTACACTTCTTGACCGCCAACATTGTCTAAAACTTCATCTGTAAAGGGAGTAGGGAAAGGATCATGCAAACAGGCATCATTCAGCTTCCTCAGATCGACACAGATTCTGATTTCTCCCTTGGTCTTCTTTTCTTGCACCACCATAGGACTGACCCACTCGGAATCTTCAACAAGCTCAATGATTCCTGCAGCAAGCATCTTATCTAGCTCCATTCGGAATTTTTCCTTATACTTAGGGTTCAGCCTATAAGGGCACTGTTTCACAGGCTTCGCATCAGGTTTCAAAGGGATATTTATCATGCCTATATCACCAAGGATACCTTTCATCTCTAATAACTTTGTTGGAAATAGATCCTGATATTCATGGCGAAGTTGGGTCACCTTGCTTACCATTTCATCATCCCAATAAAATCCAATGGTAGCATACTTAGGGTTTTCTTCTGACCCAATGTTTACGGTCCGCGTCTTCAGGGGCTGAGTCACTTCAAGTGCCTCAACTACTGGTCCATGTACTTCGCAGTGTCCTTTTGACTCAGGAATGTTGATGTTGCATGGATTGTCATGCTCGTCAATTGCGAGGTTATAACATTCTACTGCATTGGCTTCTTGTGCCTTCCAATTAGGTTGGTATTCTGTTATCTCTTGATCATCAAATACATTAGTATGGATCAACCTAACAGCTGCGTCCAAAGCAGGAGAAACCTCATTAATAGAAAATGTCAGCACAAAACTATCAACAAGACAATCCCAACTTACAGTACCGTGGCGAAGCTCGACCTTCGCATAACAGTTCTTTGCTATAGGTTCCAGGGTGTGCACAAACCTATGTACCCATTCTTCATGAGGTATATGCTTCCATGCCTCGTAGCATTGCTCTGAATGTCCCTGAGGACTAGTATTACCATTAAACCTGCTTTGCACCTCCTGAGGTTGGTCCCTGAATCTTAGGTAAAGGGACTTCTGGCATGCTTCCCAACTATGAATGTACTTTTTGTGACCATTCCACCATCTGGCTACTGTGGCTCTGAATGTTGAATCCAGAGTATCCATTTTCTGTGAGTCTGGTACCTGCTCTGAGAATTGCACAATAAACTCTTCGGGGTCTGTCGAACCATCAAAAATAGGTAAGGTTCTTGTCTGTGAGCCAAGCCATCTGAGAGACTTGGTAATTCTAGCACATCGATGGCCATGTAGCTCATACAGTCTATTCTTCCAATTCTCTAGGCCATCATCTGAATCTATCATGCAGGAAATGTCACACTGCCAAACCATGATACCTTCGGCAGTAGGATCAACATAATCTTCTTCCTTCGCTATGATAATGTAGATGTGGTCCAAAACATCCTAGTCGTCATTTCTTACTGGCTCTGTGTATCTCTCTCCTTGAGAAGGATCCAATGGGACTATGACTCTCAGTTCTTTCCCTTCGAAAGTCATATGTCTCTTCTTCAGGTTAATGACTGCAGCATTTTCCATTGCCCATTGAATTCCTAACAAGGCTGGATAGGGGTTTCTATCATCAATGATCTCAATAACTTTGAAGTCTGCTAAAGTACAGACGCCATCAATATCTACTAGGACATTAGGGAGTCATCCTAGGGGCACAATCTTCTGCTGATTGGCTAATCTCAACTGTATAGGGGACCAATCAAAGGTAGGTTTTCCCATTTGATCCCAGGTTTGCTTAGTTAAGACATTTACCTCTGATCCTAGGTACAAGATAACATCAGTCATATCATACTCTCCTATCTGAGAATTCAATCTCATTTCCCTGCCAGTTCTCCTGACTCTATTAACAACTTTTGCCTGACCAAAACTTTGTTGAGGCTCGCAGGAAGCAATAACTTTCTGCAACTCACTTAAAGCATTCTGATTTCGTAAGAGCTTCAGATAACTTTGTAAAAAGGAGGACAGTGTACTTACTTTATCTGTCGAAGCTTCTTGCGGCTGCGACTGCTGCCGAAGTTGTTGCGCAGGTTGAACTCTCTTGGCTTCCATAAGTGTCTCTTTTTCTCTTTCGACATCAAATGCAAGGATTTTTCCCAGGGCCTTCCAAACCCAAGCCTCAGCAGGATGTTTCTCCTTGTTCAGCACTTCCGTCGTAGCTCCACTCCTGGTAACAACATTAATGGCTGGGGCAAGTCTTTGCTTGACGGAAATCATCTGAAGATTCTGAGTAGGGGCACTGTTTCTTTCCTGAATCTTCGCTATCAACTGAGGGCACTGCTCGACCACATGATCTACGGCTTGGGAATACCGACATGTCATAGTTGGGTTCCAACAGTCTCTCGCTAGATGCCCAGCCTGGGTACAGTTGTAACACACAACCTGGCCTCTTCCTCTTCCAGCCATACAACCACGACCACGACCTCCAAAAGCACCTCTATCCAATGCACCACCGCGGTAACCATAGCCATCATTGCTCTGTCCCTCATTTTGTACCCGATAGGCGTCATAGGTGCACTCTCTCATGAGGTCATAACTGCGACACTCATATTCATTATGTCCTATGGACTTACAGAAGTTACAATAGGGGTTCTTGGGGACTTGCACATACCTCTGTAGCAGATAGAAATTCTCAGGTCGATGCTGGCCAGTTGTCCGACAGATCTCACAATACAGAGCAGCAGGGTTGAAAGGGTTTGGCGCACCAGTATTCAGGTAATTTCTTACCACAGGACACTGTTCCTTGTCGTGACCTTCTGTCCGACATTGTGTACACCATACCTCTTCATGACCGATTTTTCCTTTCTTCATATCGCGAAGCTCTAGAGCCATCGCTACCAACTGCGCTTGGATTTGAGCAATACCAGAATTGGCTTCGACAAGAGCGGTCTCAAGCTTCATCATGATTTCTAGAGCCTCCTGCTGGTCAGTAACCTTCTATTGCATGAGTGGAGTTCTGATATGCGGTAGCAATGCTGCAATGAACCATTCCTTGTGCTGCGCAGGTCCAATGGGGAAACTGACTTGGTCTAGTAGAGCTTTGAATCTTTGATCAAAGTCCCACATTGATTCGTTGTGCCTCTGTTGAATCTCTTTAAATTCAGTGATACACTGCGACTCTGATTTCGGCTTCTTAAATTCCTTTATCATTGCTGCTTTTATATCAGCCAAGGCATGGTTCTGAGTGCTGGAAAACTTCATGAACCAGGTCACGACGCGGTCTCTGAAAGAAGTAACCAGCGACGCTCGTTTTGTATCATGATCCGTAATGGTCTTAGCAGTCCACACTGCTTCACATAAAAACCAGAACTATTCTGGATCCTCTGATCCAGTTCCTTTGAAAACATGGAGCTTAATATCATCATGCATGTGGGCCATAGTGGATCTAGGGGGGGTTGGAGGGGGACTGGAAGTAGGAGGGCGGGGGGAATTACTGGGGTAGACTGACCTGCGACAGAAATACTCGGGCTAGGGTGACTTTCAGACTGCAACGGGTTCTCAAGGATAATAGGTCTGCGCTGCGGGGTTACCAGAGGGTTTCCAACAGAAGGGGTTTCTTCGGGTTCTGAATCTGCGGGATTTACAGGGGAATACTCGGTATGCTGACCCTGGGAATAGGATCCAAAATCTCTCTTGTAACTTTTGCCACTTCGTAGCAAACCACTTTTCTCGTCGAAGGTATTTTCACTTGCAAACATAGGTTAGTAATACTAAATCTAACAGTCTGATTCAATGAGCAATATACCTTTTTTAGCTAATAGCATTTTAATTCTCAAACTAAATGAATTCAAAAAATTACCCCGTGGTCCTTTGAAAAACTGCTACTCGGCTTCACTAAAGGAAGTACTCATGTCGATGGCGAACTCCGTCACAAATGCTTCAAGGGTTCCCGTTGTCCAGAAATCAACAGCGCGGGATATCTCGTTGTTCACCCTTTTTAGTATATTAATTCTTGCGGGGTCCAATCAGGAAATTGACATTCTTGGAAGTTCGTCCTTCGCTCTGTTAACCTGGATAACCACTGGTGCAACTCTATGTGGATACTACCAAAGAAAATTTCATAAGCATCACAAAAAACATACCTTTGTAAAAATTCGTTTGCACTACAATGCGGATCTTTGTTCTCTTGCTCAGTGAATTTCAGATAAGTCTCATCAAGCCAATCACTGATTTCCTTCACAGAGGGTCTCCAGAACATAGCCCTCGAGGTACGACGTAAACCCCTCTTGAGCAGATACTGAGTTCAACCTGCAACAGAACCAATTTGTTGGGCTCTAGGGCAGACCCGGGCTTTATACCATTAACTTCGCACCAACAAAAGACCCACAGTGTTGGCCCTTTCGGCAACAACCTGCGAACAGGTTGCAGTCTCGCCCGAAACAGCTATGGGGTGCCGCAGAATCAGGTTTCTGCAAGCAGAAGAGGGATATTACTGTACCTTTAGCTTCTAACAATTATAATCATACAATGCAGAGCTTTAATAGTTACTTATTTAGCTTCACGGTTAGATAAAAAAACAGTTCCTTACTTAACCCTTTACTAGGAATTCCAACGAAGTTAATATTTAGCAGTGATCTTACTTATCAGATATATATTTATCAATGCATAAAGAACATAACAACAACACAACAAAACCCACAACACATGATATAACGTGGTTCACCCCCAGTTTAGGGGTTACATCCACAGAGCTATGTTTTATTCAACTCTTTACAAAAACCACAGTTCTAATCTACGCACTCAGCTGTAGATCCCTTCAAGTCCTCAAAGCCGTGCACACAGCTGCAGGACTCTGCGCACACAGCTGCAAATTTCCTTTATCACCCAAAACCCTCTGTGCACACAGTTGCAGAGGTCATCCACGCACACAGCTAGGACTTAACCTTCTCTTACAAAATAGCCTTAGCTTCGCATTAATTCATCTTACATCAAAAGCCTAAACTGACTTCTTTACAAGAGTGCTTATTTATAGTGCACTTATTACAAAACCATGGGCTTAAACCATGGACACCCCGAACCCTAAAACCTGGACTTAAACCATGGGTTTATTACAAAAGGATGTTTTTACTCAACCCCGACACCCCTAAGACTATTTTGAGTCGTAACTCCGCTTACAAACTCCTATAACTCCGCGGAGTTACCCACCTTAAGGACCGTTAGGGTGCGTGCCCCAACAACAGAAATCGAGAGGATAAGAATTAAGTTATATGGCATCCTCGAAGGTTTAAACAACTTATTTCTCATTTGAGCTTGAAAAGTAGTAGTAAGAACATGAGAATTAATAGGCTGATGACAAGTTTTATTTTTAATGGCATAAGGTTCTGAGATCTGAGAAGGATGTGAATAAGTTTTAGTCTCCTTGAGCTTACATGGCTGATTAAAATTGGAAAGGATTTGAATTCAAATCTCATCCTTATGAGCACGCTCGGGTGAAGATATAGCATCAACATCAATAATATAAGAAGGCTACGAATTTTCTTCTTTTAAAGATGGATGTACAAAAGTAGGTTGATGATCATCTGAATAAACAAAACACAAGATGATCCTCTTAACGTGTGAAGGGAAAAGCATAAATGAGCCGATGAAGAAAAGCAAGAGTTCGTAGAGGAAACAAGCAAGTTGGTACGTGGTATTTCCATTTAGCCTCTTCATTGTTTTTTTATCAATGGGTCCCTTCCTCCAGTGGATCCTTCTAATCATGGAGCCACCCGGTGAAAGAATTGTAGTCTAAAGTGTGTGACCAGCCCTTGTTCACCATCAAAGAATGGATCTAATCCTTATCAAACCATAGGAATAGCTTGTGCTTCCTCCCTAGTATGGTCACCAAAAGAAGTTTTCCCTAAAGTCTACTACCTAGACTACGGGGTCAGCAGTGTTTAGGCACCTCAATGTACAAAGATAACTTTTTGGGTCTTTGGATTAACAATATAAGAAAGAAATATAGTAAGAACCATACATAGAGATACAACGATCTGATAACATCAAGTACAAATATATATAAGGGAGCAAATTTTTAGTACGAAAGATGGCACAGTTTTAAGCAATTGAAACAGGATTTTATGAATATATATAAATAGGTAATAAACAAATAGTTTATTATTATAACATATATAAAAGTATATACATTTGAAA
Organism: Pseudotsuga menziesii; assembly: GCA_001517045.1. Lineage (NCBI taxonomy): Eukaryota > Viridiplantae > Streptophyta > Pinopsida > Pinales > Pinaceae > Pseudotsuga > Pseudotsuga menziesii. The sequence continues at coordinate 69,546 of LPNX010473614.1, forward strand.
TAACATCCCAAATCTCATGCAAACATAAACATTCACAAGTAAATATAACATCTATATAGAATACATCTACATAACTGCAATATAAACTAGGGTTCAAACAAAACCAATGAACATAAACATAATATAAGTCCAAAACATAGCTCCAGATAGACATTAATCATTCATAAAATAGAAATATATTACACATAAAGTATTGTAGGTCTGCATAAGTTCTAGTCTCTCGACTCCCATTTGTGTCTCCTTTTGTTCATAAAAATATTACAATAAAAAAAAATGGTTTCTAAATGAATTGTTTCTAGATCCATTGTATTTGGATCTAAATCTACTAAAAATAGAAAGAGTATCAACTAACTATGACATGTTTCTTATTCATTTAGAGTTTGAAAATCAAATTAAAGTATCTCAGCATCTTCTATCATCCCAGTAAGCCTATCCAATCCAGACTAGAATTCTTCTGTTGACTACTAGTTATAGAAGGATCTTTATTTGATGTATCCCTATACTCTTGATTCATTCTTTGATATTTTACTCTTCTTCTGAGATGTTGGAAATTTTGACAGTTCCTTTTTTTAATGCTTCGAAAGAGACAATGCTAACAATATTAGATCCACCATCATCCTCTGTATCAATAAATGACTTCCCTAGAGGTTCCATGAGATCGATATTGAAATTTTCTTCATAAATATTTTCACTTGAGAGAATGGAGTGTTTTGACAACCTCCACTTCAAACTCATACATTCAGATTCACAAGCCTAGAATTTTCTCTGTACGAATTGAAGATAACACAGAAGTTGTAGAAACCATGGGAGAGATTCCCTCGCCAAAAAAATTGTTGCATTGGGTTCTATCTTCACAGAAAGAATTTATGTTTTATATAATTTGATGAAACTCAACCTCAATCAAAACCTTAGGTACCATTTGGTAGACAGAATTAGAGTTTAGTTGGAATGTTGTTTTATTGCTATAAGTTGTAAAGAACAAATCATATTTATCAAAGATTACTCCAAGAACCGTTCTCCTACTTCTCCATCTACACACAAAGAGTCGACCTATGATGTAGGAAAATCCCTAGCCCAATGGTATAGAGGCTTACCAATGGAATAAACAAGGAAACCAATATTCCAAAGCTATTCCACATCGACAATGTTGCGACCATAAAAAATGAAAGGGGGCTTTTGCAAATTGTCATAGTGTTATCACTCCAGGAAAATCCTCTAGGTTGTAGCTCGAGGATGCCTGGTAATTTACAATGTTTTTAGGGTTTTCTGATATGGATCAAGTCAGTTTACCTATATAACCTTTCCACTCTCAAGGAATGAATAAAACTCACTAGTTTACAAGGATTTTAGTTGCAATTTCTCAGAAGTTCGACAATAAGGTGCAGGGATGGAGAAATCACCACGCTGGCAAACTTACATACAAAACACATGCATATAAATGGATAAATCTTGATGAGGATGGTATTTATCAATCAAATAGCAATAATAAACCAATAGGATGACAACTATTAGCCTTTTAATCAATCTGAAAATGACCTAAATACACATTCAGGCATAAATACAGTAAAGAAAGAGATGATGGCTGAACAGATCACAACAAAAGAGATTATATCATNAAGCGTTATTGGCTCATAAATCCCCGAAGTTGAACCCTTATTATAAAATTGATCATGGGATTTATACCCTTCTACAAAAAATGACAGATCTTGAAAACTTTGATCTATTTTCATAAAAAATACTCAGAAGTGATAGTTTTTCAGATTAGGGTTTAAAAACCTACCTAACTATTTGTCTATATATTTAGAAGATGTATTTCACTGAGCGAATACTAAATAACTGCAGTAGTCACTAATAATCACCACTACTGGTTTAGTGTGAAATTGCTGCCAAAAGCCAGTGTTTTGGCGGTTAACTGAAGTGACCTTTCTTGTTTAATCCACCAGAGTTTTCTACCTTGTTGCCGCGGTCATTGATCGAAAGCTTTGACCTCTAACCCATTGGCACCCCAAACCTCAATGCTCCCACAGTGTCGGCACCTTAAATGACCAATGTTGCGACAGTTTATGCATCGACGATCAGAAGCTCTGTCCTCTAGCCCATCGGCGGTCCAAGTCTGAACGTATCGGCGCTTTCCATCACTAGATTGTCAGCAATCAAAAGCTATAATAACTAATGCATCAGAACCTCAAAGATGAATGCTTCCACAGTGTTGGAGGTGAAATGAACTAATTTTATCACTGTCGATTTAAGTCATTTGACGAATGAATTGGGATATTGATCCTCTATGCCGCCGATGGGAAGTTTTGTTATTCACCAATGCATGACATCACTTTTATTTTATTTGTTTTCAAAAATTTATATTTTTAACTATCGACGATTTTTCTCTATCGCTATCAGAGGTCAGTAGAAGTTTGAATCGGAGCTTTAGTTCTCTATGTCGTCGCTGTTTCGGAGGTTGAATGAACTAATTTTATCGCTATAGGAATGATTTTTGTCATTGATCGGAGGCCTTTTCTGTTGCCTTACCACCACTGTGGAGATGCTTATTTTTAAACTCACCTATCCGTAGTCCTTAGTTCTTCAGATCATCGATGATTTTCTATTTTCATGGAACCCGTAGTCAGTCTGTCTTCTGCAGTTCCGACTCCTTAGTGAACTATTGTGCCAATGGTTAGTGTTTTCAAACTTGTTGATCCATAGTCCTTAGTTCTTTCGTTCGCCGATGATTTTCTATTGTGGTGGAACGCATAGTCAGTCAGTCTCCCGCTGTTGCGGCTCCTTAGTTAACTATCTTGCCGACAGTTAGTGTTTTCAAGTTCTGATGCTTTATTAAGCAATGGTTCTAATTTTCGATACGTGACTTCAGCGGCATTTAGTGCTTTATATCACCAACATTGTAGAACCTTTCAGCTTTGCCTCACCAATACGTAGTCCTTAGAACCTGTGATCACCAAAGTTTTCATCTGATCACAGAAGCCATAGTTTGTATGTTAGTCAGTGGCTAATGAGATGTTCTGATCCTCGCCCAAGCTACTGAAAGCTAGAACTTGTGAAATTTTCATAAAAATTAGAGGCTTTCAAACTGTCAGTGATATTCATATCCCTCATTGCATGAATTAGATTCTTCATACTATTGAAATAAATTATTTTGGGAGATAACATTTGTCTCCTACTTGGGGATGGGAACCTCCCAGTGAGGTCCCAAGCACCCTAGACCAAAATGCCTTTCCTGAAAAACAATAATTAAAGCTATATTCTAGTGTTCTATTAGGCATGGAGTCATTTGTCTTCTATAACTGATCCACTGCACCTTGCCTGTAGCCTGCTTTGCTTATTCATGTAAACAACTGAAAATGACCTAGCTGCTCATATTAATAGCTTATTCTCCTATATAATCCTACTCCTAATTCTAATCAGTAGAGGCTTCTTATCACATGACATCATTCTTCCAATGAAGCCATGTCACAAGTTTCTTTGCTGAACTTATCCTTGATCTTGACCCGAAAAATAAATGAAACCCTAACATGTAGCAATGTAGTTTCAAAGGGTGACAGAATGAGCCATCATCTAACAAAAAAAATTTGATATCTACGTTGCTTATAAGTTCCATATAGTCAGCAACAAGGTCATAAAAAACAACAGGAAATACCTTTTTATGCTGCTGATCTTTTCCTTCACTGATGTCAATGTTGAATGTCGACTACCCAACCTTTGTCTGATAAAAATGCAAGCTCAACAGTTGATTTGAATCTTTCTGCTCCTCTTCACATAATCTGAATTCATGATGATGATAGGCTGGCTTATCATAGCTAACAATTTCCTCTTTCACAATAATATCTTTGTAGGATAGACCAAAACTAAAAAGATTTGTATTGGACTTTTGAGCAGCAGATTCGTAACAAGCAACTATCATAGCATTCACACCTTTTTTATCATCTCTTTGTTGAAAAGAATAACTAGATAAACTTTTTGTAAACAATAAGTCTTCACAAATTTTAACCTCTTCTTGCTCATCACTATGTTTGTTGAATATAGGAGCATCAAGATAAGATCCTAATGATAGAGATGAAGGCTCTTGTATAGGAGTATCAGCAATAGAATTTTGAAATAGATCTAGAAAAATGTTACCTAGTTCCTTGTCATGATTTGAAGCAATGTGTTCATAAGGAGAAGGAAGATATTTCTTGATGTTCTAGCTGGAGATTAGATAGTCCCTGGAAATCTTGTTGCTCTTGGTTACTGCAACTTTCCTTGATTTGCAAATCTGGAAACTGTGAGCTAGCCTGACTGATTTCAATGATCATTTGACTAACAGAAAGCTGATCATTTCCATGTGTAGTTAAAGAAATCAATTCCTCAGATTCACCACAATCGGATTTAATGGTGGTAGGAAAACCTTCAACTCCTTTATAATTGATTTCTACTTTATGTTGATGGGAAAGTACCTCATTGTGAAGATCATAAGAGAGATTAGGTAGCTTTTGAGGGAGATATTCTTCTTTATTTACCTTTTGATCCTGACAATGCATATTATATTCTTCACAACAATTACTAAATGAAAACTCATATGAATAGTACCTTTTACGGTGCTCAGTGAATGCTCAGTGAAAATCTTTCAATGATCAAATGCTGGAAGGAGGTAAATAAAAATACCACTGACGTGCATCACCATATAATGAATACATGAACATATTCATATGGACATCTTCATGCTACTGATCTAATATATCCATGCATTCATGAAACTTGAGGAAGTGTTCTGCAAGATTGTCTTCTTTCTCCTCCTTGAAGACAGGTAAAAAATATCCCCATTCAGACATATCAGGTACTGGATGTGGGAAACCAGGAACGGAAGAGAAGTCAAGAGGTGCAAACCTCCAAGCCAAAAGAGCAGCAAAATCTTTTGACATTTTAATATTGTTGAGTCGCCACTGAATTCATCTTTAATGGAGTCGCCAGGGATGAGATCTTCACAAGCAATGGTGCTTGAATATTCCTCAACCCTAAAATTTTATGATGTAGCTTTTTGTGCAACACTGCTGGTCTGTCTTAGTAAAGCCCCAGCTTTCCTCAAATTTTCTTCTGGATCTGAAGCTGGTGTTGCTGGAGGCCCCTTTGGGTTTCCTTTGGTACTTGGTCTTCTTGAAGCCACCTTATATCAATGGATTCACCAGATAGATGATTACAACCATGATAATGTTCAAGCTTTGTCTATCATCAAAGCATGGATCTATGTCGTCTCCCAGGGAAGCTGAGCTTCAATCTCCTCTCCCCAGGAATGGTGCCCGTTTGTTATCACTCCAGGAAACTCCCCTAGGTTGTAGCTCGAGGATTCCTGGTAACTTGCAATTATTTTAGGGTTTTTTGATATGGATCAAGTCATTTTACCTATATAACCTTTCCACTCTCAAGGCATGCATAAAACTCACTCATTTACAAGGCTTTTAGTTGCAGTTGCTCAGAAGTTCGACAAAAAGGTGCAGGGATGGAGAACTCACGAGGATGGTAGAATTACATACAAAAAACATGCATATAGTGGGATAAATATTGATGAGGATGGTATTTATAAATCAAATAGCACTAATAAACCAATAGGATCATAGCTATAATCTTTTTAATCAATCTGAAAATGACCTAAAGACACATTCAGGAATAAATACAGTAAAGAAAGAGATGATTGCTGAACAGATCACAACAAAAGAGCTTATATCACGAATAAGTAAAATGATAAGCTGGAAAGTGTTATTGGCTCATAATTCCCCAAATTTGAACCCTTATTATAAAATTGATCATGGGATTTATAGCCTTCTACAAAAAATGACAGATCTTGAAATCTTTGATCTATTTTCACAAAAATACTCAAAAGTGATAGTTTTTTCAGATTAGGGTTTAAAACCCTAACTAACTATTTGTCTATCTATTTCAAAAATCTATTTCACTGAGCCAATACTAAATAACTGTATTAGTCGCTGATAATCACCACCGCTGGTTCAATGTGAAATTGCCGCAAAAATCCATTGTTTTGGTGGTTAACTGAAGTGACCTTTCTTGTTTAATCCAACGGAGTTTTCTACCTTGTTGCCATGGTAACCGATCGAAAGCTCTGACCTCTAACCTATTGGCACCCCAAACCTCAATGTTGCCACAGTGTTGGCGCCTTAAATGACTAACGTTGCGATGGTTTATGCATCAACGATTGGAAGCTCTGTCCTCTAGCCTATTGGTGCTTCAAGCCTGAACATATCGACGCTTTCCATCACTAGCTTGTCGACGATTGGAAGCTATAATAACTAATGCATCGAAACCTCAAAGATGAATGCTACCACAGTGTCGGAGGTGAAATGAACTAATTTTATCACTGTCGAAAGTCGTTTGACAAAGGAATCGATACATTAGTCCTCTATGCCGCCAATGGGCAGTCTTGTTATTCGCCAATGCGCGACATCACTTTTGTTTTATTTGTTTTCAAAACTTTATATTTTTAACTGTTGGTGATTTTTCTCTATCACTATCGGAGGTCAGTAGAAGTTTGAATCGAAGCTTTATTTCTCTATGCCGCCGCTGTTTCGGAGGTGAAACGAACTAATTTTATTTCTATCGGAATGATTTTTGTCATTGATCAGAGGCATTGTTGCTGCCTCACCACCACTGTGGATATGCTTAGATTTAAACTTGTCGATCCGTAGTCCTTAGTTCTTTCGATCGCCGATGATTTTCTATTGTCGCGAAACTCATAGTCAGTATGTCTTCCACCATTGCGGCTCCTTAGTGAACTATTGTGCCAATTTTTAGTGTTTTCAAACTCGTCGATCTGTAGTCCTTAGTTCTTTTGATCATCGATGATTTTCTATTGTGGCGGAACCCGTAGTCAGTTTGTCTCCCATCGTTGTGGCTCCTTAGTGAACTATTTTTCCGATGGTTAGTGTTTTCAAGTTTTGATGCTTTATTAAACAGTGGTTCCAATTTTCGATACGTGAATTCGGTGGAATTTAGTGCTTTATATCGTTGACATTGTGGAACCTTTCAGCTTTTCCTCGTCGATATGTAGCCCTTACAATCTCCAATCGTCGAATTTTTCATCTGATCACGGAAGCCATATTCCGTATGTCTATTAGTGGCTGATGAGATGTTCTGATCCTCACCCAAGCCACTGAAAACTACACCTTGTGAAATTTTCATCAAAAACAGAGGCTTTCAAATTGTTAGTGATATTCATATCCCTCATTGCGTGAATTAGATTCTTCATACTATCGAAATAAATTATTTTGGGAGATAACACATAGGTTTTCCAAAACCTTGAATTCATCCCACTCTTGAACAACACAAATCCCATGAGAATCCTTGGTTTCCTCGTATGCATCCCATAGAGCACTCACTTTCTTGATCACAGAAGGACTCATGAGCTGTAGATGAGTAGGATGGTCCCAATCAATTTTATTCATTGAAAGATCTCTTCTTAATTTGATCCTCTTCTTGTTCTTCAATGTTGTTGCATCCTTAGATTTTAAGGAGTCATACCAGTAACCAAGGTGTAATGGATTCCACTCTTGTATTTTAGGAGGTAGGAGGTTGAAGCTGCTGTCGTAGGAGAGGCAATTTATGAAAGAATGATATGTTAATGTGCCCGCATTCCCTTGCTAAATCATGATTGTCATGTGAGTGGGGATTTGCAACCAAAGGTTCTAGTTTAGAAACATCCAATATATATTCCTTGATATATATGGTTGCTTCATCACTATAAAGTGCTTCAAAACTAAATGAGGTATTCCCCTCAAGATAATTAAATGTTATCTGATCTATAGTGACAAAACCATTCTTTGCTCCTGCTTCAACAACCATGTTACATAATGTCATTCGATATTCTATAGTCAAGCTTTTAATAGTAGATCCTACAAATTCCATGGCTCGGTACGTTCCACCAAAAATAGATATTTCACCAATAATATGCAGAATAAGATCCTTTTCAAGTAGGAAATGTGGCATTTCCCCATCCATTACAAATATCAGTTCTATTGGCACCTTCACTAATAGTTTTCCAATGCCCGTTATAAATCCTACATTAGTGTTTCCTATTCCACTTGCAAACTATCCAAATTCTATAGCATTGCATGTATGGGAGTCGGTACCAAATAGAACCTTCCCTGGTCTGAAATGACTTTTTTGGGCAAGAGAAATATAAGAAACTCCTTTATAATCTGGATTTGCCCCGAAATCATTGCGATCTATGATGTCGTTGATTGAATATTCAAACCCCTTCTCAATATGGATGGTCTATTCTTCTTCCTACAAGTGAATAATAAGCTAATATCTGTGCTAGCTTCCTTACAGATTCTGCTTCCGAATCTTTAGAAAACTCATCTACTGCATCTTGGCGAGCTGGAGTAAATTTTATATTCCAAAATGGGTGCTCCATAGATAGAATATTAACTTAAATTGGTGTTTCATTATAACCCTATATAAACATTTGCTTGAACCACTTTCTTGTAGATCAAATACCATATAATCCCCATCATACAGAGTAAAGTCTGTAGGGTGAAAAATAATGAAGAAAAATGGTTCTATACAAGTGTTTTAGCCGAGTACTGTTCAACAACAGATGTCAACTTATGTTCATGAGAACAGAGCTCGAAGGCTGCTAGCATAATGATAGTGTCTACAAAACTTTAACACCTTGACAACGTACCTACAAACCTTTATCTCCTTGGCAAGCTAGTAGCATACCTACGTCTTGAGTATTTGTCATGTGCTTTTAGCTCATATTAATAACCATATATAATGTTTTTAAATGAATACTTAATCATCTATTGGAGCTTGGATAAAGAAACTTAATATATATGTAATGCATGAAATAAACGAAAAACTATCCCAAATTTTTAAAGAAAGATTTAAAAATCAATAACAATAGATAGTCTAAGGTAAACAATCAACTATAGAAAAAGGATAGAAAAACCTAAGAAAAACACTGCCTCCAACTGGCCCGGATGGAATTTCCTTTTGATTTTAAAAGAATTGAAGACCAAGTGCCTTATTTTCTGTCAACAAAACTGATCCATTAGGATATAGAGTCTTATACCAAAAATCTAAAACTTTCTCAAAATTGAAGCACACACCTATGAAATGACAAATTATAGGTGCAACCCAACACACTGAAAATTATCTACACACTCGTATGGCGAGCTTATTCCTCCTCCTCCTCCTACTTTTACCAGTAGAAAAATCCCAATCAAGTGTAATCATACTTCCAGTGAAGCCATGATATTATCCATCCCACTGTAACAACTTCTTGCAGGTAGATAAAAATCAAAGAATAATTTATCATTCGAAGTAGAAAATTAATTTGCAAAGCATATTCTACTTTGATTTCAAATACTAGAAGGATGAAACATTTTGGAAACTTTGAGTCGATGCAGTGGCTACTGGGTCCTAAAAAACATGACAGAGTTATAATTGATATAGAATATCATACGGTTGATCTATAATTTATGTTTCATTCATAGTCCCATAATCCTCTTGAAACAACCCATGGACATTACTTTTTTTATTACGATCAAAGACAACCTCAAATTCTTGAACAATGAAATCTAATTTTTGATGAAATGTTTCTTTATGCATATGATTGGTATAGATATCTTCAACATCATTCTCTTCTTGTAAATAATAACTTTGTTTTATGTTGCTTGAACTCATCATAAGTAAAAATGGGGACTGAATTCCTATATTACCATTAAAATGCTGAGGAGTAGAAACTCCTTTTTCATAAATATGATCATAAGATAATGGTGAAGCAATGTTTGAAACACATTGATTATGATAATCCAAGAATATGTAATTTTCTAAGCCATCATTGGTTATTGTATACTCAACATGGTCTGAATAATGACCATAAACTTGATATCCATACATGTCCATAGAATCATCTGTCAATGCTGAAGAACTATGATCCAACTCTGAAATATATTTACATCCCTGTTGTTGTTTTGGATATGATCCATACTTACTGTCTTCCTACTCCTTCCCATGAAGATCTTCAAAGTAAACTGGATCTTGCACCCTTGTGGAAGCATGTATGTTCTCCTCCACTCCTTTTTCATCTTCAAACAATTGTATTAAGGATGATGATTTCCTTTCTAACAGGAAAAGAAAAAGATCTGAATGTTGAGCCATAACATAATATACCATGGAAGCAATCTCAGTGGGCCTGATATCCAAGGGCATACAATGATAAACATTGTAAAACCTTCTATTGAAGATAACAAAAGATTGTTCCTCCCCTCTCCTCAAAGTTTTAAAATCAGTGAGGTATTGATCAAGGGACTTGTTATCACCCCAAGATATTGAAAAGGTATTATATAAATCGGCCCATGAACCAATAGAACCAGCTTCTAGATTTTTAAACCACAAAGCAACATCTCCCATTAAATATTTGTAGAAAATCCTCAAAACAACATCCTCATGTACCATTTCAAAATTATCAATGAAATTATGAAAATCTTCCAAGTGCTTTTTAGCTTAAACATGATCTTCTCCAGAAAACCGGGGAATATATTCACATAAATCAAGAGGATAAGGATTAAGGTGATTTGGAAGCCTCAAAGGTTTAAACAACTTATTTCTCATTTGATCTTGAAAATTAGTATTCTAAACATGAGAATTAACAGGTTGATGGCAAGGTTTATTTTTAATGGCATAATGTGTTGAGATCTGAGAAGGATTTGAATTAGTTTTAGTCTCCTTGAGATTCCATGGCTAATTAAACTCGAAAAGGATTTGAATACAAAGCTCATCCTTATGAGCAGGTTGGGGTGAAGATATAGGATCAACATCAATAACATAAGAAGGCTACAAATTTTCTTCTTTTAAATATGGATCTACAAAACTAGGTTGATGATCATCAGAATAAACAAAACAAAAGATGATCCTCTTAATGTGTGCAGGGAAAATCACAAATTAACTGATGAAGAAAAGCAAGAGTTCGTAGAGAAAACAAGGAAGCTGGTACTTGGTATTTCTATTTATCCTCTTCATCTCTTTTTTATCAATGGGTCCCTTCCTCCAGTGGAGCCTTCTAATCATGTAGTTTCCCAATGAAATAATTGTAGTCTAAAGTGTGTGACTAGCCCTTGTTCACCATCAAAGGTTGGATCTAATCATTTTCAAACAAAGGAAGAGCTTGTACTTCCTCCCTAGTATGGTCACCAAAAGATGTTTTCCCTAAATTATGCTACCTAGACTACGAGGTCAACAGTGTTCAAGCACCTCAACATATGAAGATAAATTTTTGGGTTTTTGTATTAACAATATAAGAATCAGATATAGTAAGAACCATACAAAGAGATACACTGATCTGATAACATCAAGTGCAAATAGATATAAGGAAGAAAATTTGTAGTATGAATGATGGCATAGTTTTAAGCAATTGAAACAAGGTTTTATGAATATATATAAACAGGTAATAAACATAGAGTTTATTATTGTAACATATATAAAAGTATAGACATTTGAAATAATATCCCAAATATCATGCAAACATAAACATTCACAAGTAAGTATAGCATCTATACAGAAGACATCTACATAACTGCCATATAAACCAGGGTTCAAACAAAACCAATGAACATAAACATAATATAAGTCCAAAACCTGGCTCCAGATAGACATTAATCATTCATAAAAACAAAAATATCTTACACATAAAGTATTGTAGGTTTGCATAAGTTCCAATCTCTCAACTCCCATTTGTGTCTCCTTTTGTTAATCAAAATATTACAATATACAGAAAAAAATGGTTTCTAGATGAACTATTTCTCGATCCACTGTATTTGGATCTAAATCTACTAAAAATAGAAAGAGTTTCAACTAACTATGACATGTGTCTTATTCATTTACAATTTGAAAATCAGATTAAAGTATCTTAGAATCTTCTATCAACGCAACAAGCCTATCCAATCTAGACTAGAATTCTTGTGTTGACTACTACTTATAGAAGGATATTTATTTCATGCTTCCCTCTACTCTTGATTCATTCTTTGATATTTTTCTCTGCTTCTAATATGTTGGAAATTTATACAGTACCTTTTTTTATTGCTTCAGAAGAAACATTACTAACAATATCATCTCCATTATCATCCTCTGTATCAACAAATGACTTCCCTGGAGGTTCCATGAGTATGATCTTGAAATTTTCTTCATAAATATTTTCACTTGAGAGAATGGAGTGTTTTGTCAACCTCCACTTCAAATTCATACATTCAGATTCAAAAGATGGCCTTTTCTCTGCAAAAATTGAAGATAACACATAAGTTGTAGAAACCATGGGAGAGATTCCCTTGCCAAAGAAAAACATTGCATTGGGTTCTATCTTCACAGAAAGAAATTCTGTTTTATATAAGTTGATGAAACTAAACCTCAATCAAAACCTTAGGCACCATTTGGTAGACATAATTTAGGTTTAGCTAGAATGTTGTTTTATTTTTATCAGTTGTAAATGACAAAGCATATTTATCAAAGATTGGTCATAGAACCATACAATTGCTTCTCCATATGCACACAAAGAGTCGACCTATGTTGTAGGAAAATACCTATCCCAACAGTATAGAGGCTTACAAATTAAATAAACAATGAACCAATCTTCCCAAGCTATTCCACATTGACAATGTTGCGACCATCAAAAATGAATGTGGGCTTCTACATATTGTCATATATTTTTCAAAACCTTGAATGCATCCCACTCTTGAACAACACAAATCCCATGAGAATCCTTGGTTGTATCGTAAGAATCCCACACAGTGCTCCGTTGCTTGATCGCTGAAGGACTCATGAGCTATAGATAAGTAGGATGATCTCAATCAAATTTATTCAATGAAAGATCTCTTCTAAATTTGATCCTCTTCTTGTTCTTCAATGTTCTTGCGGACTTGGATTTTAAGGGGGTCATACCATTAACCAAGGTGTAATGGATTCCACTATTGTGTTATAGGAGGTGGGAGGTTGAAGGTGATGGCCCAGGAGAGGCCATTGATGAAAGAATGATATATTTCATTAAGATATCATGCGAGTGGGGCTTGAAACCAGCGGTTCTAGTTTAGAAACATCCAATCTGTATTCCTAGAGATATATGCCTTCTTCATCACTGTAAAGTGCTTCAAAACTAGATGAGGTCTTCCCCTTAAGATAACTAAATGTTATCTGATCTGCAATGACAACACCATTCTTCTCTCCCACTTCAATAATCATGTTACACAATGTCATTCAATATTCTATCGTCAAGATTTTAACAATAGATCCTGCAAATGCTATGGCTCGGTACGTTTCACCAGAAATAGATATTTCACTAATAATGTGCAGAATAAGATGCTTTGCAAGTAGTAAATGTGGCATTTCCCCATCCATTAAAAATATCAGTTTTGCTGGCACCTTCACTAACAATTTTCCTATGCCCATTATAAATACTACATTATTGTTTCCTATTCCACTTGCAAACTTTCCAAATGATCCAGCATTGCATGTATGGGAGTCTGTACCAAATAGAACCTCCCCTGGTCTGCAATGACCTTCTTGGTAAAGATAAATATGAAAAACTCCTTTATAATCTAGATTTTCCCTGAAATCACTGCGATCTGTGATGTCGTTGATTGAAGATTCAAACCCCTTCTGAATCTGGATGGTCTGTTCTTCTTTGTGCAAGTGAATAATAGGCCAATATATGTGTTGGTTTCCTTGCAGAATCTGCTTCTAAATCTTCAAAAAACTCATACACTGCATCTTGGCGAGCTGGAGTAAATTCTATATTCCAAAATGGGTGCTCCATAGACAGAATATTAACTCAAGTTGGTGTTGCATTATAACCCTGTATAAACATTTTCTTGAATGACTTTCTTGTAGATCAAACACCATATAATCCCGAGCAGATAGAGTAAAGGCTCTAGGGTGAAAAATAATGAAGAAAAATGGTTCTATACAGGTGTTTTAACCGAGTACTGTTCAACAATAGATGTCAACTTATGTTCATGAGCACAGAGCTCGAAGGTTGCTAGCATAACTATAGTGTCTGCAAAAATTTTACACCTTGACATTGTACTTGCAAACCTTTATCTCCTTGTCAATATGGTAGCATACCTACATCTTGAGTCTTTGTCATGTGCTACCAACTCATATTAATAACCATATATAATGTTTTTAAATGAAGACTTATTCATCTATTGCATCTTGTCTAAAGAATCTTAATATATATGTAATGCATGAACTAAAAGGAAAACTATCCCAAAGTTTTAAATAAAGATTTAAAAATCAATAACAAGAGTGAGTCTAAGGTAAACAATCAACTATAGAAAAAGGCTAGAAAAACCTAAGACAAAAACTGGCTCCAACTGGGGGATGGCATTTCCCTGTGATTTTCCAAGAACTGAAGACCAAGTGCCTTAATATTTGTCAACAAAACCGATCCATTGTGATATGGAGTCTTATACCAAAAATCTAAAACTTTATCAAACTCTTAGTACACACCTTTGAAATGACAAAATACAGTTGCAAGCCAACACACTGATAATAATCTACATGCTCGTATGGTGAGCTTATTCCTCTTCCTACTCCTAATTTTACCAGTAGAAACATCCCAATCAAGTGTAATCATACTTCTAGTGAATCCATGATATCATCCATCCCACTGTAACAACTTCTTGCAGGTAGATAAAAATCAAAGAATAATTTATCATTCAAAGCAGAAAATTAATTTGGAAAGCATATTCTACTTTGATTTCAAATACTAGAAGGATGAAACCTTTTGAAACCTCTAAGTCCATGTAGATGGCTACTGGGTCCTGAAAAACATGACGGATTCTTAATAGATATAGAATACCATATGGTCGATCTACAATTTTTGTTTCATTCATAGTCCCATAATCCTCTTAAAACAACCCATGTACATTACTTGTTTTATTACGATGAAAGACAACCTCAAATTCTTGAACAATGAAATATGAGTTTTGTTGAAATGTTTCTTTATGCATTTGATTGGTATATATATCTTCAACTTCATTCTCTTCTTTTAAATAATAAAATTTTTTATGTTCCTTGAATTCATAATAAGTAAAAAATGTGGACTAAATTCCTATATCATCATTAAGATGCTGAGGAGAAGCAACTCCTTTTTCATAAATATGATCATAAGATAATGGTTAAGCAATGTTCAAAACAGATTGATTATGATCAGCCAAGAATATGTAATTGTCTAATCCATCATTGGTTATTGTATACTCAACATGGTTTGAATACTGATCATAAACATGATATGCATACCTATCCATAGAATCATCTGTCAATGTTGAAGAATAATGATCCAAATTTGAAATATATTTACATCCTTGCTGTTGTTCTAGATATGATCCATACTTACTGTCTCCTTGCTCTTTCCCATGCAGATCTTCAAAGTAAACTGCATCTTGCACCCTTCTGGAAGCACTGATGTTCTCCTCCACTCCTTTCTCAACTTCAAACAGCTGTCTTAAAGATGATGATTATGTTTCTAACAGGAAAAGAACAAGATCTAAATGCTGAGCCATAACATAATATACCATGGAATAAATCTCAATGGGCCTAATATCGAAGGGCATACTATGATAAACACTGTAAAACCTTCTGTTGAATACAACCAAAGCTTCTTCCTCCCCTCTCCTCAAAGTATGAAAATCGGTGAGGTACTGATCAAGGGACTTGTTCTCACCCTAAGATATTGAAAAATTATTATATAAATCAGCCCATGAACCAATAGAACCAACTTCTAGATTGTTAAACCACAAAGCAGCATCTCCCACCAAATATTTGGAGAACATCATCAAAACAACATCCTCATGTACCATTTCAAAATTATCATTGAAATTGTGAGAAGCTTCCAAGTGCTTTTCAGCTGAGACATGATCTTCTCTAGAAAAATGGGGAATATATTCAAATAAATCAAGAGGATAAGGATTAAGGTGATATGGCATCCTCAAAGGTTTAAACAACTTATTTCTCATTTGAGCTTCAAAAGTAGTAGTCTGAACATGAGAATTAACAGGCTGATGGAAAGGTTTATTTTTAATGGCATAAGGTGTTGAGATCTGAGAAGGATTTGAATTAGTTTTAGTCTCCTTGAGATTCCATGGCTAATTAAACTCGAAAAGGATTTGAATACAAAGTTCATCCATATGAGCAGGCTCAGGTGAAGATATAGGATCAACATCAATAACATAAGAAGGATGTGAGTTTTCTTATTTTAAATATGGATGTACACAAGTAGGTTGATGATCATCTGAATAAACAAAACATAATATGATCCTCTTAATGTGTGAAGGGAAAAAAGAATTAGCTGATGAAGAAAAGTAAGAGTTAGTAGAGGAAACAAGCAAGCTGGTACCTAGTATTTCCATTTAGCCTCTTAATTTTTTTTTTATCAATGGGACCCTCCCTCCAGTGGAGCCTTCTAATCATGGATCCACTCAGTGAAAGAATTGTAGTCTGAAGTGTGTAAACAACCCTTGTTAACCATCAAATACTGGATCTAATCGTTGTCAAACCAAGGAAGAGCTTATGCTTGCTCCCCAATATGGTATCCAAAAGATGTTTTCCCTAAAGTCTGCTACCTAGACTACGGGGTCAGCAGTGCTCAGGCACCTCAACATACAAAGATAACTTTTTTGGTTCTTGGATTAACAATATAAGAATCAGATATAGTAAAATCTATACACAGAGATACAATTCTCTGATAACATCAGGTACAAATATATATAAGGAAGAAAATTTGTAGTACGAATGATGGTATGGTTTTTAGCAATTGAAACAAGGTTTTATGAATATATATATAAACAAGTAATAAAAATATAGTCTATTACTATAACATATATAAAATTATAGAAATTTGAAATAACATCCCAAATCTCATGCAAACATAAACATTCATAAGTGAATATAGCATGTATATAGAATACATCTACATAACTGCAATATAAACCAGTCTTCAAACAAAACCAATGAAGATAAACATAATATAAGTCCAAAAAATAGCTCCAGATAGACATTAATCATTCACAAAACAAAAAGAACTTACACATAACGTATTCTAGGTCTTCATAAGTTCCAGTATCTCGACTCCCATTTGTGTCTCCTTTTTTTCATCAAAATCTTACAATATATAGAAAAAAATGGTTTCTAGATGAACTGTTTCTAGATCCACTATCTTTGGATCTAAATATACTGAAAATAGAAAGAGTATCAACTAACTATGACATGTGTCTTATTCATTTAGAGTTTGAAAATCAAATTAAAGTATCTCAACATTTTCTATCAGCACAACAAGCCTATCCAATCAAGACTAGAATTCTTGTGTTGACTACTAATTATAGAAGGATCTTTATTTGATGCTTCCCTCTACTCTTGATTCATTATTTTATATTTTTCTCTACTTTTGAGATGTCGGTAATTTCTACAGTTCCTTTTTTCAATGCTTCAGAAGAAACAATGCTAACAATATCAGGTCCACTATCATCCTCTGTATCAACAAATGACTTCCCTGGAGGTGCCATGAGATCGATCTTGAACTTTTCTTCATAAATATTTTCACTTAAGAGAATGGATTGTTTTGAAAACCTCCACTTCAAATTCATACATTCATATTCACAAGATGGTCTTTTCTATGCATGAATTGAAGATAACACAGAATTTGTAGAAACCATGGGAGAGATTCCCTTCCCAAAAAAGAACCGTTGTATTGAGTTCTATCTTCACAATTAGGGTTTAGCTAGAACGTTGTTTTATTGCTATCAGTTGTAAATAACAAAGAATATTTTATCAAAGATTACTCATACAACCGTTCATTTGCTTCTCCATCTGGATGCAAAGAGCCGAACTATGCTGTATGAAAATCCCTGCTCCAACGGTCTAGAGGATTACTAATTGAATAAACAATGAAACCAATATTCCCAAGCTATTCCACATTGACAATGCTACGACCATAAAAAATGAAAGCAGGCTTCTGCATATTGTCATAGATTTTCCAAAACCTTCAATTCATCCCATAGTTGAACAACACAAATCCCATGAGCATCCTTGGTTTTCTCATAAACATCCCACACGGCACTCACTTGCTTGATCGCAGAAGGAATCATGGGTTGCATATGAGTAGGATGGTCCCAATCAAATTTATTCATTGAAATATCTATTGTAAATTTTATCCTTGTCTTGTTCTTCAATGCTGTTGTGACCTTGGAATTTAAGGGGGTCATACCAGTAACCAACGTGTAATGGATTCCACTCTTGTATATTAGGAGGTGGGAGGTTGAAGGTGCTGTCGCAGGAAAGGCCATTGATGAAAGAATGATATCTTAATGTTCCTGCATTCCCTTGCTAAAGCACAATTGTCATGCGATTGGGGATTTGCATCAAAAGTTTCTAGTTTAGAAACATCCAATCTATATTCCTAGAGATATATGGCTGCTTCATCACTATAAAGTGCTTCAAAACAAGATGAGGTGTTCCCCTCAAGATAATTAAATGTTATCTAATTGATAGGAACAACACCATTCTTTGCTCCAGCTTCAACAACCATGTTACACAATGTCATTCAATCTTCTATCATCAATATTTTAACTATAGATCCTGCAAATTCCATGGCTCGGTATGTTCCACTAGAAACAGATATTTCACCAATAATATGCAGAATAAGATCCTTTGCAATTAGAAAATGTGTCATTTCCCCATCCATTACAAATCTCAGTGTTGCTGGTACCTTCACTAATAGTTTTCCAATTCCCATTATAAATCCTGCATCAGTGTTTCCTATTCCACTTGCAAACTATCCAAATGATCTAGCATTGCATGTATGGGAGTCTATACCAAATAGAACCTCTCCTGGTCTACAATGACCTTCTTTGGAAAGAGAAATATGACAATGCATATGTAGTCTCACCATAACCAAGTTTCTGCAGTTCGGTAGGGATTTATCCTCTCTCAACAACTTAACAATTCGTTCGACTAAAGATGGCGGGTGTCTTAGTTATATTTATTATTGAATTCATCATATTACTCTAGTTATCCATTGCCATGGATCGCAACAGTCAATATAATTCCTTATGATATTTTCAAATCAACAACAATGCGACATATGCATACAAGGACTATTTATAAGAAAATACACAAACACTTATTCACAACATGCATTCATGCGACACAAATACATTGAAAAAATACACATTAACATGGTCTTTAACATGGAAACCCATCCCAAAAAAACCACAGAGGAGCTTTTAATCTATCATGAGAAATCTATATACCTTTCTCCTGTGGACTCAATTGCAGACTATGCTCTAGATATTCTCCTATACTCTATACAAACTTCTCTCTCCTCTCTTTCTCTTTAGTTGCAAATCTACCGATTTTTTCTCTCTTTATCTCTATGATTGATATGTACGCATCATGGATCGATTAAATATTCTCTTTGACTCTTCTGTCAACCCACACACATATGGGATCGACTCACTCTTCTCTTCGACTCTTCCAACCAACACATACTAACTAGGAAATAATAGACACAATGGATTGACTAGGAAGAAACACAGTAGGAAGTAATAGAATAGCAGGTAATTAACCCGCTTACATATTGATTTATTCCTTTTACAAACTCTTTACATTTCATTAGCAGTTGAATTCATCCTATTAGCCAGAAGGTTGTCATTCTAATTCTCCTACATTCACTTTACAACTACCAGTAGGTACTATTTGCCGAAAATACAAATATTTTTTATTCCCTAAAGTATGTGTGAATCTAGCTAACTTCTTACCAATTATCTCTTGATTTGTCCTTTTCATTTTATGCACTCTGTCTATCTTGGTTTCTTCTGTCGCAACTTTTCTCATCACATCTTTCCCTTTTGCCATCAACTTCTTCCTTTGAGGTGATTTCTGTCATGGATTTCCTTCCCCTGCTACTTCTTCTATGTTATCTCTTCCTCCATGGTAAATTCCTTTGTCATTGCTTTCTTCTATCATCATTCTTCCTCCATCACCTCTTCCTCTATCATGCAACTAGGATCTTCAAATTCCTAGAAAAATTCTAACTGAATTCTTCATATCTTCTCCTATGGACAAGAATCGCTTGGAGTTTAACAATTCAAGTTCTCCCTAATTAACAGAAGCCTTTATTATGAGGAATTCAATTAATATATTCTCAATGCATCTTATCTTTAACTCTTATCTTATCTACATGGTCCACATGGAATTCCAAATTTAATTTATCTATCATAACAATTATAATAAGGGGATTTGTCCAGTGATGTGATCAAATTGTATTACTATCATTTCAAGTGGTCATATGATAAAATAATTTACTCTAGAGGTGCTGAGTCTTTAGAGGAGATTAAATAGCTCATCCATATTGAGTGAACATGGTTAGTAAAATATCACACAACATTCATGCTTGAACATGCAAAGCATTACCTCTACCCATGAGGTACCACCTTAACACACGAGGATCCGACTTGACACACAAGTCCTTGGCCTTGTCCAACAAGAATGTACAACATCATCATTTGACATATCAGAGTACATTCCTTAACACATGGGGTGTATCCTTTACACATAAGGCTACTTTTTCACCCTCGTGTCCAACTGAAGGATCTACTCCATGTTTCCTAAGTCCAACTCAGGCTACCTAAGGCACTACCTCAACACATAAGGCCCAATGTTGGCACACGATATTGGATTGGAGAATGGCTCATGATGCTACAACTCTAATAGTGGAATACAATGTGTAATGTCCCAAAGTTTTGCTAAGGACCACAATCACCTAAGCCACTTTGACATGTTCATGATAGATTGTCAAATTGTCGCTAACTTTGAATTAATTTATAATATTAATGTACAAAGTTTAAAATAATGTTATATTGGTGAAAATTAGTCAAGGTAGGAATTTAAAGGAGATGGTGGGAAAGGTTAACTCATTAATTAAATATGTGGTCGATATTATTTGTGAAAATATCCTAAGGTGGGTAAGTTTCACAAATGGGAAATCTAAGAAAGAGGTGCAAATTCCTAACCATTATGAAAGAGGATTAGTTGTCATGCTACAAAGTCAAAATGTGAATCAAAGTGGACTAGGAGGGCTCATAGGGGGATGGATAACTCAAATGATCTATTTCTTTTAAAGGATTAGGGAATGTAATGTCCCAAAAAATTGAAAAAAATATATTATTAGGTTAGTTAAAACTACCTATTCTCGACATTATTGAACTTAAGGAATGTATCATACTCTATTGTACTGCTGATTGGTCGTAATATGTTCTTACATCCCACTTCTTTACTTTTAGTTAAGATTATTACTATGTTTACTTACGATGTCATAATGTTGATTACTATGCTATTCTTATGGTTACGCATTGCTGTGTATGTTAGATACTTTGATTATGTACTTCATTTTTATTTTACATATGCTTACCGTTGTATACATGGTTCTAACTTAACTTGGTTTTTGGAACCAAAGTGAGTGGAGTGGCGGGACTAGTTCTCCCATGTAACTGCCTGAGAGGTAAAAGTTTCTACTTGTCTAGCGGGCTTACTTAGTTCTGTTGAACTAATGCACTATTATCCTGTTTACATGCAGGTATACTTGGTGACAGATAACTTGTTTATAAATCCTAATGGAAGGTGTTGATCATTGATTGCTAGTGCTTGCAATTGCAGCCCTATCCTATTACAGTGTTTATTATTATTGATTCTTACATACTGTATCCTAGTGACGTGGTCACTACAGTTTTATTCTTTTATGCAATAACGAGTTATTATTGATGTGATAATTATTTACTATGTGTAAATAATTACAACTTGATTGGGTCCTAGCGTATACTTCCTATAAGGTTGATTTACATTATTAGTCAAAAGATGTACTTATGAAACACTTTTGGTAATGCTCAATGGCATATTGCATATGCCATGGAATTAGGCATTAAATCCTAAGTTTAAACATTGCACATGAGGTTTATACCATACCAAGGATGGATACATTCGATATTGAATCGATTATGAACTATAGAGAAGTGGACTTGGGGGTCGTTAATGGACACTAGGTTGATGCCTTTAATGAACGTTGGAAATTTGTGGCAGCCCAACATAGGCCTTGGCTCCACGATGAGGTTTGGTCATTTTCAGTTTCATTGATTTCCCTTGGCCTCTGCGCAATATGGAGAATGCGACCTTCAGGATAATGACATGTATTGTATCATTTTTGTTTTGTATCATGTTGTTGGTTTGTAACTTAATCACAATTTCATACTTCTCATCAAATATGTCGCTTTGTAGTTGCGGGTTATAGGGATGGCGAGGATATGATGGCTTGTAGCCTGAATGCAAGCCATGGGAAAGCCTTACCTATAAAGGTAAGCATGTTAACTAGTCGTTACTTGTCATCTCTTGGCTTCAAGGTTAAGAATGAGTTTAACTTCGTCATTGGTTGGGGGTTTGATTGAGTCTGGTTCCAATAGAACTCTGTGTTTTGTGCAGCAACAAACTTTGGGTTTGTTGTGGGGTCTCGATGGCCTTTGAGCATGATCTTAGTAATGTATTGGAATGTATATAAAATGGGTATTTTATCAGTGAAGAGAACCTTGGTCATTTTGACAAGCTCTATGTGTAATTTATAAATTGTATTTTGGTTTATAATAACATCCAAGGGTAGCTCCATTGGTTGCAATGGTGCAATGGCCAATGGGACGACTGTGTAAACTTGATAATGGATTTATTAAGACTATGTGTATAAATTTATGTTATGTTGATGTCATTATATTCCTACGTTTTGATTTCATGGTTATTATTCTTGTGGTTTATTTGGCATTTGCCTACGTTGGTTGTATTAGTTAAAATAGAGAACTGACAGTCAGTGTTGATGGCTTTTGGGGCCATGCCTTGAATAGCATTGGAACTCACCATTGTAGCTGTGATAGCATATGGGTGCATGCTTACTATTTATTTTTAATGTGTATAAATAATGAAGATTGTGGGCGTAAACCCCATGTTGTCAATGGCTGGTGAAGGTTAATTTTTTGACATGGTTTTAAGCATTTGATTAAATGTTTGGGTTGACTAGTTGTTTTAAGTATGGGGCCGAGGACATGGTTTAAGACGTATAATATTTATAAAGGGGCTTATGACCTCTGCGTGAGAATTTAAGTTTAATTTACCGCTTGTTTGTAAATTAGTAAATAGTGGATTTGTTATAAAATTTTAAAGACCCTATAGGATTGGATCCTAGTTCATTTCGTGAAACAAGGGTTTATTAATTGTATGTGTTGCGATTTGAGCATTTTGAGTGTCCTTTGGATTTGAGCCTGCGACCTCTGTGTAATTACTTTGGATTGTGTAAATAATTGCTATGTATTTTAATAATTATGGTTTGTTATACGAACATTGTAATTTATGCCATGTGATTTCTATAATGCCGATTCTAATGTTTAGAGGGTTTGATTTTGTTTTATTTATGCAATGGTTTTATAATGTGATAATGAGCACTACTGTGCATGTGTTGGTAGATATAGTTATTAGTAAAAGAAGTAGATTGGGGACCAATGGATGGTCTCGATACTTGGTTTGTTAATTGATTTTGATAATATTTATTTTAATGGGAATGATTTGGTTATTAGCATAGGTTTATTTATACAGACCTTGAAAGGTCTTCACTGGTCTTAACTTTGCTTTAGTATGTGATGTTTATAATTTATTTTGAGATGTAATTGTATTGTTGAGATATTATATTTATATTTATATTTCATACTTATTAATATAAGTGTATAGCTATAATATATTTACTATGTTCTACTTAATAGATTTACTGTGTTGTATAGTATTGTTAAATTAGTATGGATAGTTATGTTTCTAGTTCTGATATAGTATATATATAAAATATTTATTAGATTCTATTTATTATATCAGTTTATTATACTTGTAATTCAGTTTATTTAAAACTGGGCTTAGAATTGGCCTTTACCTTCTAGACAAATATCTACTGGCAATATGAAAAATGCCAGTAGGGTTTTTGAACAACAAAACCTATAGGCACTACTTTTTAGAAATAAATCCAAGTTAAAAAAGAATAGAGATTAAACTGTAGAAGAGGATACATAATTAATGTGGAAAGAAAAACAAAACCCAGGACAATATTTAAGCACGGAATTAATTTCAAAAGTAAACTTAATGAACAGTACCTTGGGTTATTCTAACATAGGAAATAAATTACAGCCTAGGGTTTATAATTTTAAAATGTAAACCCTTGAAATAATTTTGACAGGAAAACAAAACCATATAGGGTTACAATGTATAATATAAACCCTTGCATAATCTCTCCAGCACTTAATCTAGAAAATGAAATAGGAAGTCCAAAACCTCATACCTGAAAATTGAAGCTCCTTTAATGGCTGAAACTTGTACGCTCAATTAACCAACATTAGTCATTCATAGGAAGATCTGAAGTCTACATTAGATGAGTGAATCACTTGGGAACTACCACGTTCCACCCAACCATGACCCAGAACCATTCCCGGTTTCAATCTGGAACCCCCTGATCTGGTTCCAACATGCATGTATCCTAGAGCTCCTAAGGTGAGGTTTTCCTAGCTGGTCTATCAGGTGTGGATCATCTATCCTTATTTCTCTTAGGGAAATGCTCTCCAAGAACTCTCTCTCTTGAGAATTAGCAGGAATAATAATGACTCCCCAAAAGATAGATCAAATCCCCAAGCCTCTCTTAGACTTGAGACTTTATAGACATAATTTTCAGTCAAAGGGGTAGTTAAATCAACAATCCTTGATTTCTTGATTTAACCCTTTTTATTTAATTTGGGTATTTTTAATACTTTAACTTAGGAACTTTTAACTAGTTTCTATTTAGACTTTTGTAGGTGTTATACTATTTAGTTTCCTCTTAGTAATAATAATAATAAATGGAGCTTCTCCTTCTTTCCTTCATTATTAACATGATTACTATGTTTATTCTTTATACATAACATGTATAAATTAATATAAGAATATAAAATTTGTTAACATTTATCTTTTGGAATCATATTTTATTATCCCTAGACGTATGACACTTTCTTCATTAGGGTCATTAGGTAGATGGTTAGGTCTAATAGGCTAGGCAACTTTAAACATCCTTGCATGGTGGATTCCCTCGTATAACATGGTAGTTCTCCAGTACTTGATGAGAATACAGAAATTTGAAATTTCATTTAATCATTTTATAGATAAGTCGGATGAGATCAATATTTTTCTCTCGAAACGTTTTCACTTGGGAATAGTTAATTCTTTTTAGTAACTCCTAGGGCTTACCAGAGCCGACACTCAGCGCTAAAAATAGGGAGTTACAGACTTAGTGCAATTCCAGAGCTCTTCGCTCAACACTAATGCGAGGATGTACTTGTATGATACACTTAGGGTTAAAATGGCCAAGGATCCGATGTTTTAGAGCTTATGCTCAACATCAGCATGGGAGGCTCTAGGGATTATTCCCAACACTCCTAATTTATCTTTTCATGTGTTCAAGAGCTTCATGCTCAATACAAATATAATACTCATGTGTTCCATATCTTCATCCTGAATAAAAACATCAATTACTCATGTGCTCCAGAGCTCCTTGCTCAACACAAAACATCTCATCAATCATGTGCTTCAGGGTCCATGCCCAACAAAAACATANAAATCAAGATAACATCAAAATCAATAGGCTCGTGTCTATAAGTGTTAGGTCCAAAATTTAGGATATTACATCCCTCCTAGCTTAGAACAACACCATCCCTTGTGTTCTAGGGACTCGAAATGACATCATGAAACAAGGCGTGGTAATCCTTTCTCATGGTTGCTTCATTCTCCCAAGTAGCCTCATCGTCTTCGAAGTGCGTCCATTGCACTTTCAACTGGACTACAGTGTGCTTTCTGACTTGCACCTCTCTTTTGTCTAATATATGAATAGGTTCAGGGGTAAAATCCCCTTTAGGTTCCACTTGTAAGAAGGACAAATCAGCTACATGTTTATTATCATAAACATATTTATTTAATAATCATGGATATAAAACATTATGGTCTCTTATGTGCGCAGGTAATGCTAGTTCATATGCCACTGCCCCCTTCTTGGCCAGTATTTCAAAATGTCTATAGAACCTAGGTGCTAACTTACCGCACCTCCCTAAGCTCAATGAGCTCCATTTTGCTTTTACTTTCAAGTAGACATGGTATCCTATTTGATAATATTATATTTTCTTTTCTTAAGTTTTATGGCGGTCTTGTGCTTCCTTAAGGTTCACCTAGACCTTGGTAACCAACTTTTCCAATTCCTTTAAAAAATCAGGCCCTAACATGATCCAATCAACTAGGCTATCCCAAGTAACTGGTGTTCTACACTTCTATCCATAGAGTACCTCAAAGGGACTCATCTTGGCGGAAGCGGGGTATCTGTTGTTATATACAAACTCTGCAAGATGCAGGTAATATTCCCACTTGATGGGGTTGTTCATGACATACATCCTAATCATGTCCTCAACAATCTATTTTACCTTTTCTATCCGCCCTTCTATCTATGCATTATAAGGAGTACTAAAGTTCAACTGCATCTCTAGTCTAGAGAATAAATATCTCCAAAAATTTTCTGTAAAATTTGTATCTCGATCTCAGATGATTTTTTTTGGTATCCCATGTAATCTAAATATCTCATTCAAGAAGATATCAGCAATGCGTACTGCCTTGCAGGTCGACTTCATTGGAATGAAGTGTGCTTCTTTTGACAATTTGTCAACTACTACAAAGATAGAATCATTTACTTTTTGGTATATCGGTGATAGAATCCATACTAATGACCTCCCACTTCCATTCTTGAATGGGTAATAGATGCAAAAATCCCGAAGGATGCTAATGCTCAGCTTTGACCAACTGGCATTCTTGACATTTCATGATAAACATCGCAATGTTGGCCTTTAACTTAGGCTAGCAAAAGTGTCTGTTGACTGTAGATATCATCTTTTGATATCCCAGATGCCCCAAGTGGGGTGCCTGATGAAATTCCATGAGGATGCTGAATCGAATGTCCCCTCCTTCTAGAACGTACAAACTTTCTTTGGGCCATAGAAGTCCTAATTCGTCTACCTTGTACTCTTTTTGTTGTTTAAAGAACCTATCCCCTTGGGATTTCTTGAGGATTTGTACATAGAAAGGTTCAACTTTGTTGGCTGTTCTAATTCTCCCATGCAAATATGCATCATTTTGACTTAAAGTCGCCTCATATATCATATGATTTTGTCGACGCAAAGAATCAATGATCTTGTTCTCTTTTCCCTTAGTATGCTTTATATCAAAATGGTACTCGCTAGGAAAATACAACCATCTGGATTTCCTAGAATTCAGATCTGGTTGCTCAAATAAATAATTCAGCCTCATATTTTATATCTTTAGAGGGAATTTCCTTCCCATGAGGTAGTGTCCCCATGTCTTCAATGCATGAATGATGGAATCTAACTCAAGATTGTGTGTGGGGTAATTCTGCTCAAGTTCTTTTAACTTTCATGATTCATAACATATCACATAATGATTCTGCAAGAGGAATCCTCTGAACCCTTCCTTGCTTGCATCCGTGCAAAAAATGAAATCCCCATCGGGATTCGCAATTCATAGTATTGGTGTGGCCGTCAAAATCTTTTTAAGATTTTGAAAATTTTCCTTGCACTTGGTCGTCCATAAGAACTTATTTTCCTTCTTCTATAATGAGGTTATGAGACAAGATATTCTTGAGAAGTTCTTAATGAACTTTCGATAATATCCAAATACACCCAAAAAGGACATAATGTCAGTGACACTAGTAGGGGTAGGCCAGTCTTCTATGTCTCTAATCTTTTCTAGGTCTACAACTATCCCTGTCTCAGAGATAATGTGACCCAAGTAATGTATCTGTGGTTTGTAAAAATCACACTTACTAAACTTAGTGTAAAGCTAGTGTTCTTGTAACACTCGTAGTACAATGTGAAGGTGTTCTTTGTGTTCCTCTTTATTCTTAGAACAAACTAGGATGTTGTCTATAAATACCAAAACAAATTTATCCAAATACTTACTGAATATGTTTTTCATCATACACATGAAGTTTGCAAGAGAATTGGTCAACCCGAATGACATTACTACAAACTCGTAGTGCCCGTACCTTGTACAGAAGGATATTTTGTGAATATCCTCGTTGCAAATCTGTTCTTGGTTGTATCCAGATCATAGGTCAATCTTTGAAAATATTTTGGCTCCTCCTACCTAATCGAACAAGTCATCGATCCTATGGAGTGGGTATCGGTTCTTGATAGTCATTTTCTTAAGTTGACGATAGTCGATGCACATCTGCATTGTACCATCCTTTTTCTTTACAAATAGTATCGGTGATCCCCAAGGGAACACACTTGGTTAGATATACCCTTTTTATATCAACTCTTGGAACTACAGTTTGAGTTCCACCAATTCGGCTGCAATCATACAGTAAGGGGATTTGGAAGTCGAAATTGATCCTGGTGTCACTTTGATGGAAAAGTATAAGTCTTGTTTCAGAGGTAATCCTAGGATTTCCTCAGGAAACACATCCTTAAGTTCTATAAGAATGGGAAAGTATTCTCTGCGCTTTTCTCTTTCACTCTCTATCTCTCAGATATTTACTGCAAACAACTTGTAGCCTTTCCTAACGCATTTCTTTGCTTGTAAGGAAGATATTTGTCTTACACTGAACTTTATTTGGAATGCCTTGAATATTCACTTGATTCCCTTGGCTCTCTGTATACAAGATTGACTTGTGTAAGCAATTAAGCATGACATGGTGTTGTTCCAACCAATCTAGTATGATAAGTATATCATACGATCCTAAGGGTAGGATGTTCAAGGTTTACTTTTGTTGGAAAAGCATTCAGTTTTACCGCGCAATCTTTAACTATTTATGAAACCTTCTATTTCGTACATGTGGCTAACTGGACCAGCCAAGGTTTATCATGTTTTATTTTACCTAGTTTGCATACATCAACAATTTTAGGCAATACCTAGCTCTACAAAGCACCAGGATCAATAAGTATTTAAATAGAAGTGTTCAATATCTTACCTTCTATCTCAACCATGGTATCTTGATGGTCTTCTTGGTGACCATCCAAGGCTGCATAAATCCGTGGTGTTCTACCTACATTCTCTATCGTTGGTTCTTCTTGTAAGTTGTGCAAGGCCCCATTGGTATTGTACTTAAAATATCGGGCATAATGAGGCTCGCTGCACTCCCAACATTTTATCTAAAATCGGGGTATCATTGGTTCCCCCAACTTCTACTAGATTGTTAACATTTGGAGCTGGTGCATATGGTTTCGTACCTAATTTGTTGAAGTTCTTATTCGCTGGAAAAATGTTGTCTTGTTTCCTGTACAGGGGTGGGTTAAACCCTATTTTTCAGTTATCAAAGAAGTTCTTATACCTGTCTCTCTTTCGATTCATGTTCTCTTGCCTTAGCTATCCATGCTCATAGCAGAGCCTAGCTTTGTGCAATGTGGTGTCCAAGGTTTTGGGCATGTTAAACTCAATCCTTTCCCAAAAGTTGGGAGGAAGACATCCTAAAACTTGTTGGATTTTCACCTTTTCATCCTTGATGTATGGTACATAATGTAACACATCTAGAAATCTGTTAATAAAAGAATCCATACTCATCGATCCCATACATAGCTCATGAAACTCTTTCACTTTTCTGTCGAAGAACCTTTCCCACATATATTTTTCTTGAAAGATTTTATGGAAGTTACTCCAGCGTATTTTCCTCAACTCATTTTTCTTGCTATGTTTTAGATCTCTCCACCATCTCGTTGCTTTTCCATTTAATTTATAGATGGCAAGCTGAGCCTTCATCTCGCTTGAGTAGTTATGAACTCGAAAATATTTGCGCATACCCAACAACCATTATTCAACTTTCTCCCCTATATTTACTTCACCGTCATACGTCAGGGTTCTTATTTTTCTAAACTCCCATTGAATATTGTCATTGCTTCTTTATTTCTTTCTCCATGAAGAAAGAGAGTCATCATTGGAAGGACTATGATGATCTCCTTCTAGAGTTTCATGGGTACGCTCCTATTTTTCTTATTCTCTTGGGATGTTGGCCTGTTTATGGTAAGGTTCCCTTTTGGACTTGTTTGTGGAATGAGTGGGTTTCCCCTGCGGGCTTCCTTCCATCATATTTCTTAGTAATGCTTCGTTAATTGCATATTATTCATTTCTTTCATTCAGACTATCTTCTCTGAAACTATGCAACTCTGCCTGAAGACTGTGTATGGTATTCAAAATATAAGAATTTAGTTCCATTACCAGTTCTACTTGCTGGTTGTTGGTCTTCATCTTTCCTTATCGGCTGTTATCTTCTTCATTATTCATGATCTAAATTGTTCTATAAAAATTCCTGAAATTGCAAAAAAAATTAATAATGGGAAAAATTTTGTTAGTCAACAGAATTTTTAAAAACATACTTTATTTTCTTTGCAGCGAAGGCTTCATACGCCCATTGGTCCCTAGTGTTGAAACTAGGCTTCGATACCACTTCTAATGTCCCCAAAAATAAAAAAATTATTAGGCTAGTTAAAACTACCTATTCTCGACATTATTTAACTTGTGGAATGTCTCGTACTCTATTGTACTACTGATTTGTCGTAAGTTGTTCTTACGTCCTACTTCCTTACTTTTAGTTAGGATTATTACTATGTTTAATGTGTTTAGCAACGATATTGTAATGTTGATTACTATTCTATTCTTATGGTTATGCATTGTTTTGTATGTTAGATACTTTGATTATGTACTTCATTGTTATTTTACATGTTCTTACCATTGTATACATGGTTCTATCTTAACTTTGTTTTTGGAACCAAAGTGGGTGGAGTTGCGAGACTAGTTCTCCCATGTAACTGCCTGACAGGTAAAAGTTTCTACTTGTCTAGCGGGCTTACTTAGTTCTGTTGAACTAATGCACTCTTATCCTTTTTATGTGCAGATATACTTGGTGAAAGATAACTTGTTTATAAATCCTAATGGAAGGTGTTGATCATTGATTTCTAGTCCCTCCAATTGCATCCCTATCCTATTACACTATTTGTTATTATTGCTTCTTATGGACTGTACGCCAGTGACGTGGTCACTACAGTCTTATTCATTTATGCAATAATGAGTTATTATTTATGTGATAATTACATAATATGTGTAAATAATTACAACTTGATTGATTCCTAGCATATACTTCCTATAAGGTTGATTTCCATTATTAGTGAAAAGATGTACTTATGAATCCTTTATGGTAATGCTCCATGTCATATTGCATATGCCATGGACTTAGGGCTTAAAGCCTAAGTTGAAACGTTGCACATGAGGTTTATACCATACCAAGGATGGAGACATTAGATATTGAATCGATTATGAACTATAGAGTAGTGGGTTTAGGGGTCGTTAATGGACACTAGGTTGGTGCGTTTAATGTGCATTGGAAAGTGTGGCAGCCCAACATAGGTCTTGGCTCCACGACAAGGTGTGGTCATTTGTAGTTTCGTTGCTTGCTCTTTTCCTCTACAAAGTATGGAGAAAGCGACCTCCAGGATAATGAAAGGTATTGTATCGTTTTGGTTTCGCAGCATGTTGTTGGTTTGTAGCTTAATCACGATTTCATAATTCTCATCAAATATTTCGTTCTTTAGTTGCAGGTTACAGGGATGGCGAGGAGATGCATGGTTCTTAGTGCGAAAGCAAATCATGGGCAAGAATTACCTATATGGTAATACTGTTAACAAGTCATTACTTGTCACCTCTTGTCTTCAAGGTTAAGAATGAGTTTAACTTCGTCGTTGGTTGGGAGTTTGATTGAGTTTGGTTCCAATAGAACTCTGTGTTTTGTGCAGTGATAGACTTGGGGTTTGTTGTGGGGTTTTGATGGCCTTCGGGCCTGATCTTAATAATGTATTGGAATTTATATAAAATGGGGATTTTAGGAGTGAAGAGAACCTTGGTAATTTTGACAGGGTCTGTGTGTACTTTATAAATTGTATTTTGGTTTATGATAACAACTAAGAGTATCACCATTTTCTTGCAACGGTGCAATAATGAATGAGATGACTGTATAAACTTGATAATGGATTTATTAAGACTGTGTTTATAAATTTATGCTGCATTGATGTCATTATATTCCGGCGTTTTGATTTCATGGTTATTATTCTTGTGGTTTGTGTGGCATTCGCTTGCATTGGTTGTATTGGTTAAAATAGAGAACTCACAGTCAACACTGATGGCTTTTGTGGCCATGCCTTAAATGGTGTTGGAACTCACCATTGTAGATGCGATAGCATATGGGTGCATGCTTACTATTTATTTTTAATGTGTATAAATAATGAAGGCCGTGGTTGTAAACCCCGTGTTGGAAATCGTTGTTGAAGGTTAATTTGTTGACAGGGTTTTAAGCATTTGATTAAATGTTTGGGTTGACTGGTTGTTTTAAGTATGGTGCCAAGGCCGTGCTTTATAATGTATAATATTTATAAAGGGTCTTACGACCGCTACGTGAGAATTTAAGTTTTATTTACCACCTTTGTGTAAATTAGTAAAGCGTGGCTTTGTTATAAAAATGTAAAGACCCTACAGGATTGGATACTAGGTCGTTTACTCTAACGAGGGTTTATTAATTCTATGGGTTGCAATTTGTGCATTTTGAGTGTCCACAGGATTTGATCCTACGACCTCTGTGTAGTTAGTTCCAATTATTTAAATGATTACGATGCATTATACTAATTATGGTTTGTTATATGGACATTGTAATTTATGGCATGCGATTTCTATAATGTATTTTATAATGTTTATAGGGTTTGATTTTGTTTCATTTATGCAATGGTTTTATAATGTGATAATAAGCACTATTGTGCATGCATTGGTAGATATAGTTATTAGGAAAAGAAGTAGATTGGGGACTAATGGATGGTTTCGATACTTGGCTTGTTAATTGATTTTGATTATATTTATTTTAATGGGAAAGATTTGGTTATTTGGCATAGGTTTATTTATACAGATCTTGAAAGGTCTTCCCTGGTCTTAAATTTTCTCTAGTATGTGATTTTTATAATTTATTTTGAGATGTAATTGTAGTGTTGATAGATTAGATTTATATTTCTATTTCATACTTGTTAATATAAGTATATATCTATAATATATTTACTAGGTTCTACTTAATAGATTTACTACGTTGTATGGTATTGTTAAATTAGTATGGACAGTTATGTTTCTATTTCTGATATATATATATATATATATATATATATATAATTTATTAGATACTATTTATTATATCATTTTATTATATTTGTAATTCAGTTCATTTAAAACTGGGCTTGAAAGTAGCCTTTACTTTCTAGACAAAGCTCTACTTGCAATATGAAATGTACCAGTATGGTTTTTGAACAACAAAACCTATAGGCACTACTTTTTAGAAATAAATCTAAGTTATAAAAGAATAGAGTTTACACTGTAGAAGAGGATACATAAGTAATATGGAAAGAAAAGAAAACCCTGGATAATCTTTAAGCATGGATTTAATTTCAGAAGTAATTTTAATGAACAGTACCTTGGGTAATTCTAACCTAGGAATAAATTAGAGCCTAGGGATTATAATTTTAAAATGTAAACCCTTGAAATAATTTTGACATGAAAACAAAAACATCTAGGGTTAGAATATATAATATAAACCCTTTCATAATCTAGCCAGCACTTAATCTAGAAAATCAAATAGGAACCTCATAACTCAAAATTGAAGCTCATTTAATGGCTGAAACTTACACACTCAATTAAGCAGCATTAACAATTCATAGGCAGGTCTGAACTCTCTATTAGATGACTGAATCACTTGGGAACTACCACGTTCCACCCAACCATGACCCAGAACCATTCCAACATGCAAGTAGCTTAGAGATCCTAAGGTGAGGTTTACCTAATTGGTATATCGGGTCTGGATCAGTTCTCCTTCTTCGTCTTGGGGAAATTTTCTCCAAGAGCTCTCTCTCTTGAGAATTAGTAGGTGGAATAATGACTCCTAAAAAGATAGATCAGATCCCCAAGTCTCTCTTATTCTTGAGACTTTATAGACATACTTTTCAGTCAAAGGGGTAGTTAAATCAAGAATCCTTGATTTCTTGATTTAACGATTTTTATTTAAGTTGGGTATTTTAAAACTTTAGCTTATGAACTTTTAACTAGTTCCTATTTATACTTTTGTAGGTGTTATACTATTTAATTTTATCTTAGTAATAATAATAATAAATGGAGCTTCTCCTTCATTCTTTCACTATTAACATTATTACTATGTTTATTCTTTATACATAACATGTATGAATTAATATAAGAATATAACATTTGTTAACATTTGTCTTTCTCATTTTATGATCCCTAGACTTATGACACTTTCTTCATTAAGGTCATTAGGTAGATGGTTAGGTCTACTAGATCTACTAGGATAGAAAAATCTAACCATCCTTGCATGTTGGATTCCCTCATATAAGATGGTAGTTCTTCAGTACTTGATGAGAATACAAAATTTTGAAATTTCATTTAATAATTTTATAGATAAGTCAGATGAGATTGATATTTTTCTCTCAATTCGTTTTCACTTGGGAATAGTTATTTCTTTTCAATAACACCTAGCACTTACCAGAGCCCATACTCAATGCTAAAAATAGGGAGTTACAGACTTAGTAAAATTCCAAAGCTCTTCGCTCAACACTAATGCTAGGATGAACTTGTATGATACACTTAGGGATACAGTAGCCAAGGATTCGATGTTTCAGAGCTTATGCTCAACATCAACATGGGACGCTCTAGGGATTATTCCCAACAACCCCAATTTATCTTTTCATGTGTTATAGAACTTCATGCTCAACACAGATATAATAATCATGTGTTCTAAATCTTCTCGCTCAACACTAACATCAATTACTCATGTGCTCCAGAGCTCATCGCTCAACACAAAATATCTCATAAATCATGTGCTTCAGGGTCCACGCCCAACACAAGCAAGCATATATATATATATATATATATATATATATATATATATATATTCAACAATTGGCTTACGCTCAATATATAAAACAAATCATCATGTTCATATGCAGTGGGGTCTTCGACCCAGTATATAAAAACATCAAGATAAAATCATAATCAATAGGCTCATGCCTATAAGTGTTAGGTCCAAAACTCAAGATATTACAGGGAAAAACAAACTAAATAGAGAAAGGAAACTAAAAGAAGAATGGAAGATAAAAGCAGGAAATCATCCTAAAAGTAGGAAAACAACCCAAAAGCAGGAAAGCGGCTCAAAAGTAGAAAAAAAGAAAGTTTTCTTATTTTTGTAACTCAAGAACAATTAGAGGGTGTGTGCAAGAAGTTG
>LPNX010473614.1:115000-194604 GCA_001517045.1 Pseudotsuga menziesii
ATCATCATCATCATCATCATCATCACCATTAACATCGTGAACATCATCATCATCATCCTCATCATCATCACCATCAACATCATCATCATCATCATCATCACCATCAACATCATTTTCATCATCTTCGTCTTCATCTTCATCATCATCATCCTCCTCCTCATCATCATCACCTTCATCATTAGCATCATCATCATCATCACCATTAACATCGTGAACATCATCATCACCATCCTCATCATCATCACCATCAACATCATGAACATAAGCGTTAGAGAGAGAGAGAGATCAAGAACGAATGGCATGGTGGGGTGTTTGGAAGAAAGAGGAGTGGATTTTAAAGGTAGGGAGAGGAGGAGGGGGGATTAGAGGTATGGAGAAGAGGAGGGGGGGTTAGTAAGAGTTAGGGGGAAGAAGGGAGTCAGGGGGGACATAAAATAATAAAAGTATAATTGACAAAACAAGCACTCATTATAGTATTTAAAAACGTGTGCGCGTTTTGCTTCACTAAAACGTGCTCCCGTTTTGTTTAAATTCAAAAATGTGTTCCCTCCAAATGATAAGGCCGAGCCTCGACCCATGCTTGCATGGAATTCTTATGCCTATGTGTTTGCTTCGTACTTTGCTTCGGATTCAACATGCCTATGCCTTGGAGTATGATAAACCATGGCTAATTCAACATTATATCCAAATTTTCAATATGCTCGTGTTTAGCCGTTCGTCTGATTATGCAGCACACCTCCATTTTTTATGAGATTTTAGAAACATATATGGTTTTTTTTGCAGATTCCAAATATGTAAATTTTAACTAGAATACATCATTTTTTCTATTTTTTTCATATTTATCTTCTATCATCACTCCTCAACTCAAAAAACACACTGTTAGTGTTTCATCCATATCTCTTTCGTTTCTCAACGATTTAAAAAAAAAATTGTATGGTGCACTAAAGAACACCGAGCTCTACATGCTATAAAAAACCCATTTCCAAATAATTGCATTGAGACATTCAAACGCTGCACCCACAATTGACGTACCGTCTTCGAGGTTTGATCTCTTAGATAATAAATAAAAAAATTAAAAATATTAGATTTATTATTGGAAAAATAGTCGTGCACTAGTACTATGTGTTCTCTATATGTATACCGATTTTCGTAAGTTTATTCCATCATTTAGTCACTCGGACGCTGCACCCACAAAAACATATACCTTATCATTTGTCCAAAAAATAAAAAGTGCCCGTTAAAAAATATCTAACTTCAGATAGTTAAAAACATTTTCGATAGAAAACAATTATATATTTGGAAAGGTCATTCAATTTCCTACATTTCTTGTGTTTTACTCATCGCAAGATTCATTGTGTAAGTGTCCCAAAATATCCATGCAAGTTGATGGATGTCTGTTTTTTCAGTTTTCTATTGCATCTAACGCGCCAAAAGAGACCCTCATCTTTGTGCACTCACCCTAGAAACAACCCATAAAGAACCAATAATCTAGTATATCTTTTCATAATTTTGAATCAGAAAAGGGTACTAACTTCTATTCTCTTATGAAAATAATATTAAGTATTATTTTATTAACGTTTTAATGAGAAAACCCTAGAATGAGGAAAATGACAAGAAAAGTTTATAAGATGAGTATGAGAGCCTCCTTCAACAACATTTTCATTGGATAAAATTTGAGGTCTAAAATGGTCCTCCTAAGGAAAATAATAAAATAATAGTTAAAAAATATTTATGAATTTTGGACAAAAAGGGATAAAACTACATTTTTTTCTTTGTATTTTCAAAAGTATGCAATATGGCCACTCATTTGATGTGAAATTTAATTCTAGATCCAACGATTTTTCTCACTCAATATTTGAGTAAAACAACTATGAGATATGTTGAAAATACGAATAAAAAAGTAGTTATTTTAATGTAAAATATTCCAAGTCAACCATTATGGTTGACTCTTTTCTAGATATTCTCTTGGCTCTTAAATTCAATGGATCTTTTTCTTATGACCCCCATTTTAGACCTGCAATTTACTCTAATGGGTCTTTTCTGTTCATTTGTCTTGAATATCTCTGAGCTTTTACTTGATTGGGTGATGTGACCCTTGCAAAAAGTTGCGAGATGTGCCCCTCTATAACACAATAGGCAATTGATTTGCAACTAGTTTTCAAGGAAGGATACATATAGTCTCTTTCACAATGCTTCAGCATATCTATTGTTGTTTTTGTGTATTTTGATTCCATTTACTGATGTTGGCATTTATGCACTATCCAACATCTAGCTTTAGTGTTGTTTCTATAGTGTTTTTGGTAGTGATGATGTTGTTGTTAGAGGATGGCATCTCTATGAATATTTGCATCTATATTTGCGTATCTTTGATGTATTTGGATCCTCTGCACTATAATAAAAACCAATCTTTACTTATGTTATATAATTATACCTCTTTCTTTTATGTATACTTTCACCTATTTTTAATGCACTAACAATTTTGACTAGTTTTTGTTTTTGTTGTCATACACTAACTTATGCTAAGCCATTTCACAATATGAAGGTACCAATTGAAATCTAAGACAATATTGGACTTATCCCCATCCTTATAAAAAAAAATTGTGATCCTCAATTTCCCCAAAAGGTTGCTTGGGAAACAACTAATCGACGAGTATCAAAGACATATTTTTTCTCCTAAACGCCCAATCTTGAAAAACAAATCTTGTAGTTGAGTAAATACCCTTTCCTACTATATAAATTGACTATAACAAATTATAGATATATTTAGTTCCACACCATAAGACAATTGGGTTCCACATAATTCCTAGGGAAATGCCCCATAGTCTTTGGCTTTGTGAAAGAGTCTTCCGAGGTGTGACGAAGCCAAAGAATGTGTCATTATGGAATTTATGGACTCTAAGCCTTTATATTATTTATGTTTTGTAAACAGGTAGGTGCACGGTGCAGACCATACTATGTTTATTATAGCCCTATTTTTTTTGGGAGGGAATTTGGAAAAATATCTTGGTGATTGGAATAAATGAGGGAAAATATAGTCTTTCTTACTTGTCTCCTAGCTAGTGTGCCTACTCACCACCTTAAGTACATTACACAAAGAATAGTAGCAGGGTGACATGCCAAGAGGGGTTGAAGGGTTAGGCCAAGAACAATTATAGGGTGAGTCCAAAGGACATGGTAGCCTAGAGGGTGTACTGGATGCGTGAAATAAACAATGAATTGTTGCTATTTTAATGTATAAAACAATTGTCCAGATGAACTATTTTTCGACCAAACAATTGTTCATCCAAAAATAGTTCAACCAAACAATTGTTGAGCTGAAACATTCTTACAACAAATAAAACCTATGAAATTTTTCGTGTGGCAGGTGCACGTGCACACAAATCTATGCATTGTTAAACTTAACGTTTACTTTTCGACAGAAATTTAAAGTTTAGTGAAACATTGTAAAAAATTTAAGAAGCTCGGTAAAAATATTAATTAAATTCAGTCGAAAATGTTTTGGCTACAACTTCCGTGCCCGATTTCTCTCTAAATAGAGACCCAGATTCACAAATGCACCCTCATAGATCCTCTAGTATGTATTACTATATATATTTATAAATGGCCTTTTTATGCTGAAATAATAATAATAATCCTTTTGTTAATTTCATAATTTATCTTCCGCGTATAAATATCTTTTTCCTCGATCACATAACACTTTTTAATAAACATCTATGTTAGTAATAACCACTAGATTTTCACTGTTTAGATTTACTTCCCATTAAGTATATTTTATGTTATATTCTTTCAAATACATAGAATGATTTTTCCATTCCAATCTATTTAGTTAATGTGACGTTTCTCCATTCCATAAGAAATTATTAGAGTTCATACTCAAACTGAATTCTGTTAAATAGTTAAATCATTCACAAAGCAGAGAATGGCTTTTATCCACAGAGATTTTTCTTTAAAATGATATCTTAAAGATATCTCTCCGCCATTTTTATCTCAATTGCTAATTTCTTCCATCCTAACAAACAAGAAGTAAAGTCAACGATTGACTCTGCTCATTAAATAGAAAGCGAGCTATGTTGAAATCAGCAATCTAAATAAGCTCAAGCCTATCTCTCAGTCTTTGCTTATTATTCATAATAACAGCTCTATGAACAATCATAACAATTTCCTCCCACTTGAGCAAGTATGCTCAAGAGCTATGTTGAAATCAACAATCTAAATAAGCTCAAGCCTATCTCTCAGTCTTTGCTTATTATTCATAATAACAACTCTATGAACAATCATAACAATTTCCTCCCACTTGAGCAAGTATGCTCAAAAGACAATATATAGATGTCTAGATGACATACAATTGTCATCAGTTGAATTTTGAAGGACTTACTTGACCTACTCTTTCGTCTTAGTGGATATCATTGTGCCTTGTTTAATTGCATTCTTTCGTCTTAAAGAGGGTGCCTTGTTTAATTGTGCATTGTTTAATTGCCTTGTTTAATTGCATTCTTTCGTATTAAATTAAAAAAAAATATATCAATAATGATAAAACACTAAAGTATATTTTTAAATAATATTAAAGAGGGTTCCATGAAACACAATGATTACTAAATGACAGATAAAATTTCGTTGAGAAATTCTGGAAACCTTGACAACCTCCTGATTATATAATTTGAAATCTATTGAAATTATAATCAACACGGCTGAGACTTTAATAGATGTCATAAGACGTGTACCCAGTTCACAAATATTAAAACGGCACTCAACGTAATTACAAATCGAACGCAGTATCATCATACATCTCTTGATAGCCATTCTCAATCGGATCGATCAATCTGAAGAACGCAGCAGACAGCGGAGCTCCAAGTGCATTAATGTGTGCAAAATATCTGATATTGAAATTGTTGCGCGATCTCGGTAGACAGAGAAAGCGCTGAGATTCATTCCATCTGAATACCGTGAAAACTATCATGCGGGAACCCATGCGTCTTGCCCTTGGAGCTTCATAGCTAACCACCTCCGGGCTTGATCTGTTCGCTAATATTGCAGCACAACAAAACGAATATCCACCACGGTTAACATTATGGAACGCATTCAATCGATGGATTTATAGCTCAACAAAATAATAAATACAACGTCGTTGATACCTAGTGATTGTCGGGAAGAAATGGAACTCGTATATAACCTGCACAATGTAGCGATGAATATTGTTATTTAATGGATTCCCGTGCTCTACAATTAATAATTTGATGCGAATAAAGAGAGTTTATAGCATACCAGTACAAATACTGACCGCCATCAGCGTCAAGATCCGACATAACCTAATTATGGATTCCAGAAAGGGTTCATATTATGAATATACATTTGCCCAAATATATGAAATAATGATTTAAGCTTACCATTGTTATTGATGTAGGGTTCCTCAGGGCTTCCACGAAGTCGGGATGAGCAGGATCGTAATGTTGCTGAAAATGATAAGGTCTGTGTTGAACTTCAGCAGGCAATAGTTGGTCACCTAGGCTTATTCGTCTATTACCGAAGTGTACATATAATGTAAAGTGAGGATCGAAATCGTCGACAATGCCTCCGATAACTCCTCCTTCTGTAAGCCACTGCCTCACCACCTCCATTCTCCGCACAAGATCCCGAATCAAGAAGATTAATGAAACAATGGCGATCACTTGTGAAAACTGACCGGCGGTATTTAAATCTTTTATGGTGATAGCTTGCGATTTCCACTGCTCTTAACGGAATCTTGAAAAACGGAGTAGTTGCGATATCGATTTCTCTTAACGGAATCTTGAAAAGCGGAGGAGCAGCGACTCTCCCGAGCATATTGATATTCGACATGATAAAGACAAACTATTATTTTTGCTAGGTTCTTTGAAATAATATTTACCAAGCTCTTGGTGTTGGTGAGACATTATTTTTACAATTGAAATTTACATAATGAAATGGCTAGTTAATATGATTATATCATATGATTACAACTTATAGGTTAGCATTTTAATTGATTCAATGTTAACTTAAAATTTATCATTGCGGATAAAATTTGAAAATATCTACACGTAAGGAATTTGATCCATAATGTTGAATTAAAATGGATTTATGTTAATATAATAAATATATAGTATAAAATACAACATTCATTATAAAAAAAATAATGTAAATAACAAAGCTTAGTTTTTAATTGATTAATGTTAAATTAAAATTTATTATTGAGATAAAATTTGCGAATATTTACAAGTTTTAGAATGCAAAATGATATTTGAAGGGATTTGTAATGCACTTCAAATTAATAAGTTATTATTAATTTTTGTTGAAAATAATTTATTTATTGTTTTTATTATTTTTTGTTAGAGTATAATACATCCTTAGTATCATAGCCTTAGACTTTAGGCCTTTTCATTTAGTCCTATGCAGTAATTCCTATGGTTAGAGTTAGGAAAATTGATCATTTTCCATAGTTGAGGCGCTCCTAGTTTATTATTTTACACAATTGATGTGTTTTAGGTTGATCATTCTAACACCTAGGTGCCCACATTAATTGCAGTCAACCAAACATGCGCTCCCCTTCCTTTTTGGGGGGATTTTGACTCCTTTGAGGCGCTAGTGCATGTTTTGGGTGGTTTTTGGACTGTTTTAAGCATTTATGTCTCTCTTAGAGTCACTCCACCCACCCATGTGCCTCCACATGCCTACCACACCTACACGCATATTTCAGCATGCCTCACCCACGTTCACACATGCATTCGTGACTGTTTGGGATGAGTTGGAGGCTTATTGGTCCACCTAGGGGGGATGAGGGTCAAATCTAGTGTTGAGACTTCTATGTTTCCACATTGCCTCCAAGGGCTCATGAATTTTCCCTATTTTATTATATATCAGTTCTAGGCATGTCCCCAAAATTTCGAAAAAAAAAATTATAGGCTAGTTAAACGCTACCTTTCAAGGACATTGTTTTAAATTCTGCGGAATGTATCTGTCATTATTACTAAATCTAAGTGTCATAATCTATCTTTCTTTTTCTATGTGTATCCCTATATAATGATGATATGTTTATGTGATGTGGTTATGTTAGTTGGATTTGTTTAAATGATTACTCTACTTGTATTTACTAATAACGGGAATTTGTCATTGCTGGTCAAGTTACATTTTACTTCTTATCTATATGTTTTTTTTTGTTTTATGGTTTTATTTATTAAAAAGGTTGACTTGCCTTTGAATCTCAAGAGGTGGAGTGGTGAGGTTTTGTCCCTTCAGGGTCCACTCTGGAAAGGTAAGCTTTCCTACGACTTTGATGGGCTTACTTAGTTCATTATGAACTAATACACGCTCCTACTCTTGCACAAGTTATTCCGGCGTTGAACTCTGTCTATGATTGTGGCAAGTAAAAACATCCTACAACACTACATCTAAACTACACTATCCTATTCAAGCTGGTGAAAGGAGGACTAAAGTCTTGAGCATAATTGAGCCTAAGTCCTACATTAATGCAAAATCGAAAGTATTTGGCTATATTTTTATGGTCATCATTATTATTATGTTTAAGGTTTTGAAACCTTATCCAACTTGATTTGGTTATATTAAATATAATTTTTAAACCATATGGTAATGGATTTATGGTTTATGGCATATTCCATATGCCATTGAAAACCTTTCGAATACCATAGCCAAGACTGTGTTTGTAATATAGTTTTAATGCTGGGTTGGTGGAATTTGGAGCTACGTCGCGAGCATGACTATATAGCTCTGTGGGTTTGGATTTCGTGGGTAGTGGAGGATAAGGTGCCACTTTAATTTATCCTCGAAAAACATGGGAAAGAATCCTGAAACGATGGGTAGGGATGAAACACTATTCATTTGGTTTTCTCTCTAGTGTTCTGAGTTGTTTAGGGCTCTTGGGAGCTATCCAACGAAATACCATAGCCTTCTCATCTAGAAGGTAAGATTTCAACGTGGTCTGTAATACTGTAATGGTTTGCTCAATTTCGCTAATGATGGCATAATTCTCATGGTTTCTATGTGTTTGGATTGGAGGTGGTAGAGATGGCTCAAGCGTAGGTTGATGGTGGCTCTTTAAGTGGTCTACGCAACCTCTAAGTGGGTAAGACCTGCAAAAATGCAAAGGCCCTTACCTCTACATGTTTATTTTGAAAGAGACTTTAGCTGTGAGTAGGGAGCAGTAGCGCTGTGTAGTTTCGATTGTTGGGTTGATAGTTGGTTTGTGTTCTTTTGATAGTTTGAGAATCCAAGGGATGCGAGTGTATTTAGTCTTTTCCATGGAAAATTTGTGTGTAAAGGATTTGGAGAAAATATTTGACTGTCCAGAGAATGGCTCAGCTTTGAGTATGAAACGTCATCATGCTACAATATTTTGTAGAGTATTAGGTTGATGTTTAATGAAAAGCTCCATGTTTAATTTTAATTGAGGTGTATGTTTCGCTTTACAGTGCCATTGCTTGCAATGGCACTGTGGATATCATGAGTGTGTTATTTCACATTTTATGCATTAAATATATTCGTTGGTGTATAAATTA
The DNA here is from genome assembly GCA_001517045.1 of Pseudotsuga menziesii. Taxonomy (NCBI): domain Eukaryota; kingdom Viridiplantae; phylum Streptophyta; class Pinopsida; order Pinales; family Pinaceae; genus Pseudotsuga; species Pseudotsuga menziesii. Next base: position 123,526 of record LPNX010473614.1, read on the forward strand.
ATAATTATCGTGTCTAGGTTTCACCTTACAGCCATGATCTTGGAAGTTGGGATCGACCGTTAGATGAGTGAGCATATCTCATATTTTTTTAACTATTGGTTTATATTGAAACTCTTGTGGGAAGCTTGAAAGGTGAAACACTTACTATGTATGTTGCAACATTTATAATTTTGTATTTACCAGTGGTGCCTACATGATTAGATCTTGAGATTTTAAAAAATTTAGAATTTGTGGTTGGTGTTTATGGTTTCGTGTTAGCCTTGATGCCTACAAGATTCGATCTTGGGGTATTTATGAAATATGTCTGTGGTTTTGGTTAAAAATTCCACAAGATTCGATCATGGGTGCATTTAGTGTTATTATTAGATGACTTAGTTTTTAATCATTTTTTTTATGTAAATGGTGAATTTGGACATTGGTTTTTGTTTATAGTAGTTTGATATATTTGTATAGAAATTGGCCTACATCCAAACCTTAGAAAGTTTCGTTCGCTGGGATTTGTGTAAAATATTTTGTAATGTTATTTATATGAGATTTATCCTATAGCCAATCCTATATAGGATTCAAGGGCTGGGATAGGTTTAACAAAACTTATAATCATTATGTTTTAGCATGGACTTAATATTTGTTTTTTAAGGCTGTGAACAACGTTTATGATATGTTGTTTATGTTTCATTTATTATGGGAAATAAAAAGCATACTTGCTGGCAATATGGAATCTTCCAGCGTTGGAAATATAAGTTTAGAGTTGGATTTTAATGGTATAAGAGATTCAATCTATGGTTTCATTTATTTATTTTGGTTGATAGTTTATTAATTGTTTTTAAAAAAATTTGAACATGGCTTGAAGTTCTACAACTCATAGATTTCACTTATGGTCTGTAGGTTTATAATTTTTTTTATAACTAGTTTATCTGAATGTTTTAAACACAAATTTTACTATACTATTTTTGTTTTAAAAGCAAATAAGGTTTATTTTGTCTAACTTTTTGAAATTTTTGTTTCATTTTTCATCTAAGTTTGAAAGATATACAGATAGCTAGTTATCTCAAATAATCTAGAGTGCAAGTCTAAGATGAACTCTGATAGATAGATAAACAAATACAGAGAAGCCTTAATTTAAGATATGCCTAAAGGACCATAAAAAGAATTATACTCAAAGAATCTAAACTATATTTTCCTAGGGTTTAGAGGCAAGTAATTCATGCTTTGAGGTTATGTCAACAAGAGGAAAACCTAGCCAAGAAAACATATAAAATACATACTTTCATTCAAGATTACAAACCGTTCTTTTAATAAAAATCTGTAAGAACTGAAAGGAGGATAAAAACCTCATACTTGCAATTTGAATCTATTTTAATGGATGGAACCTTGTGCACTCAAGCACATAGTATTCACAGGAACATAGACAATTCTAACCTCAGAGTTGTTAATCAAATAACTTGAGAACTACCACATTCCACCCAGCCATGACCCAAAATTTTTCTTGGTTTCAATCCAGATCCCCTCGAGCTCATTCTAACATGCATGTAGTCTAGAGCTCCTAGAGGTAAGGCTTCGCCTCTCTGGGATAATGGGTTTTGTACGAGATTTCTTTTGCGTTTTGAAAAAATGCTCTAAAAAATTCTTAGGAGAATAATGATAAGATAGCAAAGTGAGAGAGACATAGATCCCCACACCTTTCTTTGGCTTGGGTCTTTGTAAACAAGTTTTTGGAAAATGGACAGTTGAATTTCAGTTATATCAAGAATCATTTGTTTTCTTGGAATAATATTTTACTTAATTTATGTGAAATTAATATCTATTTATCCTAACTTATGAACTCTTTGACTAGTTCTTACTTTGACACTTTTTAAGTACTAAGGTATTTAATTAATTATTTATAGTTACTATCATTAATTCATAAGATTACCCTTTTATTCATAACATATATAAACTATATATATACATATATTACTGTTAACATTTTTACCTTGGGCATCATATAGCATGATCCTGAATCACATGGTTCCTTCCTTAGCTTCTTAGTTACTTATTTTATTAAGGCCTTCATGTAAGGTTAGGTCAACTAGGTTAGGAGGCTCTAAACCTCCTTGCATGTTGGATTACCCTATATATCATGGTAGTTCTTAATTACTTGATGAGACACATAAATTTAAAATTTCATTTAATCAACTTAAAAATAAGTAAGATGAGATCGGTGTTTTATTAGAGTCATTTTCACTCACCATAATTAATTTTTAGTAACTCCTAGCATTATTCCTATCCCACACTCAACTGTAAAAATATGGAGTTACACTTAGTGCAATTCCAGAGCTTCTTGCTCAACACTAATGCTAGGATGTACTTGTGTAATACACCTAGGGATACAATGGCCAATCATATGATGTTCTAGAGCTTATACTCAACATCAACTTGGAATGTTAATGGGATTATTTTCAACACTTCCAATTCTTATCTTTTCATGTGCCTCAGAGATACAACTCAATCACAAATGTTTCATAACTCATGTGCTCCAGAGATGATGCTCAAGACAAACATAAGTACTCATGTGCTTCAGAGCTCTTGCTCAACACAATCATCAATCACTCATGTGCTTCAGTGCTTGCACTCAAAACAAACATCAAATCACTCATGTTCTCCATACCTTGCATTCAACACAACATATCATCAATTATATGCTTCAAGGTCCATGCCCAACACATGAAATCATATACATGTTTAAAAAAAACATATCCATTTGGCTTAATCCAAATATATCAAACAAATAATCATTCTCATGTGCAGTGGGGTCTTATTCCCAATATACAAAATATAACATAAAAGCAACATGATATCCAGTGGGACTTATTCCCATAAGTTGAGGTAAAAAATTTGGTTTATTACATCCCTCCCCACTTAGAAAAACATCATCCCTAGTGTTCTAGGGACTAGTAATGAACTCATGAAGTAAGGCACGGTAATCCTCTCTCATGGTGGCTTCATTCTCCTAAGTAGCCTCACCAACTTCAAAGTTCTTCCATTTCACTTTCAGCTGGACTATGGTGCACTTCCAGAGAAGCATCTCTCTCTTATCCAGTATATGAAGGGATTGAGGCACAAACTCCCCTTTAGGTTCCACTTGTAGCAAGGACCACTCTATCACATGTTTAGTATCATATACATATTTCTTTAATAAGGATGAGTGGAAAACATTATGAACACTTATGTTAACATGTAAGGCTAGTTCATATGCCACTGGCCCTCTCCTGGCCAGTATCTCAAAGGGTCCAAAACATATTGGTTCCAACATTTTGCACCTCCCTAAGACCAATGAGATTCTCTTTTCTTTTAATTTTAACTAAACATGGTCTCTTATTTGATAATCTTTATCTTTTATTTTCTTATTCGCATAACTCTTATGGAGGTCTTGTGCTTCTTTAAGGTTCCGTTGGACCTTGGCAACAATTTGTTCCAAGTCTTTTAGTAAATCGGGCCCTAACATGAGCCAGTTCACTAGGATATCCCAAGTCACCAGTGTTCTCAGACTTCCGGCCATAGAGTACCTCGAAAGGACTCATCTTAGCGAAGGTATAGTATCCATTGTTATACACAAATGCGACAAGATGTAGATAATCCTCCCACTTAGTGGAGTTGTTCATGACATACATCCTAAGCATGCCTTGTAAAATCTAGTTTACCTGTTATGTGTGCCTGCATGTTTGCGGGTGGTAAGCAGTACCAAAGTTTAACTATGTCTCTAATCGAGAGAATAAGGATGTCCAAAAGCTCATGATAAACTTTGTATATTGATCTAAGATGATTTCCTTGGGTATTCCATGCAATCTGAATATCTCCTTGTTACGGAGAGAAATTCCTATGGCTTGGGGTACCACAACATATAGCTTGACTCCAGAAATCAATCTTTCCCAATATGCAATGGAAATAAAATGTCTAAAACTAAAGGATCAGACCTCGTACCTTATTCTGGACGGTTGAAGTAGATCCCCGTTGAGTTTTCCAATCTTCAACTTGAATTGCTATATTACTTCCTCAACAACAAGTAAACAATACAAGCATTCTATATATCATGGTGTTAGATCTATTCTAGCATATATAATCAATAATGTAAAAGAATTTGACATAATACCATGGATAACATATTCATTCAAATACACATCATTGGACAGGAAAAAATATTTCTATTAATGTGAATCAGAGATTACAAGATACAACCTCTGACGGCACATCTGCAAACCGGAGAAACTGAATCCCCCACTTGGGCCTCCACCACTTCAATCCTCCATCTCTCAATAGCAAGCTCACAAGCAAAAGGAAAGCTTGGGAAGAACACAAAAGTGCTCCAAGGGACAAAGGGATGCAGACTCAAGCATAAGTTCCGACAACAATGGACTATAGTTTCATTATTCTCAATTCTCTCTTATGCCTTCAATGTACCAAGGGGTTCCTTATATAGCTTTTCAAGGGATAATGAAAGGTCGAATCTGAGCGATCTCAAGGCATATGGAAGGCTAGGAGTCGAATGAGTCAGATCTATGTCAAGGAAAACTCCAAAAGGATTTGGATTATTTACACATCCTGATGTACGCGGTTTTAGTGATCAAACCCATGTATGTACGCGCTTATAAGGTTAAAAGTCACGTATATCATTTTTCATTTGTTTTTAGGGATGATCAAGTAAACATCAAAAGACAAAAAGTGGTCCATAGGGTCTAAGGAGTCTGCAGCGGGATAGGGGAAGGCCATACAAAGTGTGATTCACCTAGAGTGCTGAAATCTGCTATAACACTCCTTTAAGAAGATGTCGACAATGCGAACTGCTTTGTAGGTTGACTTTACTAGGATGAAGTGTGTTTGTTTCGATAACTTGTCAACAAATACAAATATAGAATAATTTTTCTTCTTTCTCTTTGATAGGCCTATATTAAAATCCATACTAATCACCTCCCACTTCCCTTCCACAATGGGTAATGGCTGCAACAATCTCGAATGATGCTGGTGCCCAACTTTGACTAGTTGACATTCCTGACATTTTGCGATAAACAACGCTATGTAGTCCTTTAAATTAGGCTAGAAAAAAGTGTTTCTTTAATGCAGATATCATCTTTTGATATCCTGGATGCCCCAAATAGGGTTTTCAATGAAATTTTGTGAGGATGGTGGACCTGATGTCCCCTCCTTCCAAAACAAACAATATTTCTTTGCACCACAACAGTTTAGTTCTGTCTGCCTTATACTCTTTTTGTTTATGAAACAGCCTATCCTCTTGGACCTTCTTGAGGATTTCAAAATAGAATTGGCCAACGGATGGTCAACTCCGTTGACCGTTGAGATACTCTCATGCAAATCTAAATTGGTTTGAATTAAATTAACCTAATATAACATATTAGCTCATCGACTTAAAGCATCAACAATTTTATTCTCCTTTCCCTTTATATGATTTAACTCGAAATGGTGCTCACTAAAGAAAGCCAACCATCTGGCCTCCCTAGAATTTAGATCTGGTTGATCAAATAAATACTTCAGAGTAATATTGTCTATATTTAGAAGAAATTTCTTCCACGTGAGGTTGTTCCTCCACATATTCAAGGCATGGACAATGGTTTCTAACTCAAGATCACGGGTGGGATAGTTTTGTTCATGTTCCTTTAACTTTCGTCATTCATAACATCTCGCATAATCATTCTATAAGAGGAATCCTTTGAGCCCTTCCTTTCTTACATCTGTGTAAACAACGAAATGTCCATTGGGATCCTCAATTTGTAGTATCGGTGCAGTCGTCAAATGTTGTTTAAGCTTCCAAAAAATTTCCTCGCACTTGGTTGTCCATAAGAACTTGTTTTCCTTCTTTTGCATAGCAGTTATGGGACAAGCAATCCTCAAAAAGTTATCAATGAACTTTCAGTAGTAACCAGTTAATCCCAAAAACGACCTAATTCCTGTGAAACTAGTAGGGGTAGGAAAATCCTCTATAGATTTAATCTTTTCCATTTCAATGGGCATCCTCTCCTTGGAGGTGATGTGATCTAGGTATTGTATCTATGGTTTGTAAAAGCCAAATTTAATATTTACTTAGCATTAAGATGGTGTTCTCGTAACACTTGTAGTACTATGCAAAGATGCTCCTCATGTTCCGCTTTAATATCTAGGTAAATCGCGATATCATCTATAAATACCAATACAAATTTATCCAGGTATTTACTGAAGATATTGTTCATCATACACATAAAATTTGCGGGGGCATTGGTCATCCCGAGAGGAATTAACACAAACTTGTAGTGGTCGTATCACATACGAAAGGTGATTTTATGAACATCCTCATCTTAGATCTGTACCTGATGGTATCTAGACCCCATGTTGATCTTTGAAAAGATCTTATCTCCTTCTACTTGATCGAACAAGTCATAAATCCTAGGGAGTGGGTAACGGTTCTTGAAGTCCATCTTATTAAACTGGTGGTAATCAATGCACAACAACATCGTACCATCCTTCTTATTTATGAAGAGTATAGGTGCTCCCTAAGGGGACACACTAGGTCGTATATAACCCTTCTAAATCAACTCCTGCAATTGCAACTTGAGCTCCACCAAATCTGGTGTGCTTATGCGGTAAGGGGATTTTGAAGCCGGAACTGATCCCAGTGTCAGTTCTATGGAAACATCTAAGTCTCGTTTCAGTGGTAATCCTGGTATTTCCTCAGGAAATAAATTTGTAAATCCTATGAGAACTGTAAAGTCCTCAATATGCTTCTCTATTTTAGCTTCTACATCCTGGATGTTCACTAGAAATAGTTTGCAGCCTTTCATAATGCACTTCATTGCTTGTAAGGTAGATATTTTATATGAAAACCTTCTTAGGTATGCCTTTAATATTTACTTGATTCCCTTGGTTATCTGTGCACAAGATTGACTTGTGTAAACAATCGAGAATGACATGGTGTTGTTCCAACCAGTCTATGCAGATATGTAAATCATACAATCCCAAGGGTAAAATGATCAAATTTATCCTAGCAGAGAAACCATTCAAGTTGACTTGATAATCTCTAACTATTTCAGAAACCTTTCATTTCATACCCATGGCTAATTGCACCAGCTAGGGTTTATCATGTTTAACTTTGTCTAGTTTATACAATTCCACAATTTTGGGCGATACATAGCTTCGAAAAGCACCAGGGTCAATCAATATTGAAATAGAAGTGTTTGAAACCTTACCTTCTATCTCGACCATAGTCGCCTGATGGTCTACCTGTCGGCCATCTAAGGCTGCATAAATCCTCAGTGTTCCAGCTATGTCCTCTACCATTGGTTCTTCTTATAAGTTGTGCAAGAATCCATTAGTCTTGTTCTAATAGTCTCGAGCATAATGGGGCCCTTTGCATTTCAAGCATTTCATTTGATGTGTGGCAACATTGGATCCTCCATTTGTTGTTGGTTTGTTAGCATTTGCTGTCGGTACATTTGGTTTTGTACCTGTCTTGTTGAAGTTCCTATTGGCTAGAAAACTATTGTTATGTTTTTTGTAAAGTGGTGGGTTGAAACCTTGTTTGGAGTTGTCCGAGAAGGTCCTAGAACTGTCTCAACTTCTGGTGATGTTTTCCTGCCTCTGTTTTCGATGATCATAGCAAAGACTAGGTTTTTGTAGGGTGGTGTCCATAGTTTTAGGGATGTCAAATTCAATTCTCTCTTGAAAATTGGGAGGAATACATCCTAAAAACTGTTGTATTTTTCTTTTCATTTATATAAGGTACGTAGTGTAACAGATCAAAAAATATGTTAATGAAAGCATCCATGGTCATGGAACCCATCCTTAACTCAGGAGATTATTTCACCTTCCCATCGAAGAATCTTTTAGACATGTATTTCTCCTGAATTTTTTTGCAGAAGTTAGTCCACCGGGTTTCTTTTATCTCATATTTATTGGTATGCTTTAAGTCTCTCCATCCTCTAACTGGTTATCCATTTAAATTATAGGTGGCTAGACGAGATTTCATATCACTCGAGTAGTTATGTACTTGAAAGTATTTACTCATACCAAGTAGCCATTCTTTAACTGTATTGTTGGTTTATCCCACAATACTGAGAGGGGGGGTGAATCAACATTGTATTTTATTAAATAAAATACACAAAAATAAACAGTGAAGACATAGATTTTATCATGGAAATTTCAAGGATCAAACCATCAACACAAACTCATTAATAAGATGAATTTTAAAAAATTGTTTAGCTGCTACTACAAAATAGATACTAAACACAACCTATTTTTTTCTTACAACTACAGAAAAAGATGCTACAACACCCCTGTGGTTTTATTCCTGCTTCAACAAACAAGGATGCTATGAAACCCTGTTCTCTAGCTATGAGTAGAAGGAGACTTTGACCCCCTACAGACCCGTGGCCTGCCTTAGCACCACTGTGCCACCCTGATGTCATTTTCTCAATGTTTTGGAACAATTGTAAATTATTCACTTTGGACTCTATCTAGCATACTAATAGAGACACTAAATTATTTACACATTCATTTATTTAAATACCCTATACCTATTTCGTATCAACACATCTCTCCGTAGCTGCACTCTTTCGTTTTGGATTGTGACTTTTTATTTACAGACACAACCAATCATCATATACTCGTTCAACCATTGCACCACTTCAGCAAAGGAAACATTTCGTTCTTCCCACGGCTCAAAATTCATTTTTGCAGCCCTGTTTATCATTTTCTGGTGTATCCGCAATCTTCTTCACTAGATACAATATGGATAGTTGATATTTTGTCTGGATCTCTTCTGATCGTTGATATATTCTATATATTTCCTTTTTTAAATTTTATTTCCACATGAATTTTATGTTTCAACGATTCCCCACTATTGATCTTCATCGGGATTCTTCTTGAGCGTTGATCTCCAGATTGCGGGATGCGAGATGCAGGATGTAACATTTTCTCAAATCATAGCTCGAATTTCTGTAAGATCCTTTCTGAAATATTCTTTCCACAATATTTCATTTGCACCATCGATCTCTTGCAGATTGTTTCTCGACCTACAACATCCTTGAATGCGGGTTGCAGATTTTGGGTTCATAAAATATTTTAACGTTACTTCGGCAATTCTCCTCTGCATCATTGATCTCTTTTAGTGGAACTAATTTTAGCCATTCGATATTTTTTCTTTTGTGGAACTTGGGATCTCCCTCCTACCTATCGTAACTAATCCTTAACCATCAGATCTAGTGCGAGACTTATATAACCCTTTCGATCTTGATTGTTGCGAAACCTTGTTACTTCTCATGTTTTTAACCTCTGTGCTATTTCATTCAGCAAGAACATTGGGAGCCATTGATTTACTTGGATAATCTATTTCAATCGTTCAACTTGCTACAAAGTTATTTTTTTGTAATTTAACCCACAAACCGACAACCTGTAACAGGGTTATTCCTTTGTTATTATGGATACCTGCAACCTTTAGTTTGCCACCATATCTTTGACTTTTGATAACTAATTTGACATCAATGACAACTATTTTACTCAACAATCTCCCCCTTTGGCATTAATGGCAATATATTTAACCATTCTCCCCCTTTCACACCAATGACAAAGAGACCTCTCTTTTTGACAGCTCCCCCTGTCATCCTATCTCTCCTTGATATTGTGCTTCCTTTTTTTAGTGCTTTTGTAAGGGAATGACTCCCATATTCTGTCTAAGACACTCAAAGTCTTCCTTAGGTAGTGGTTTGTTGAAAATGTCAACAACTTGTTCTTTTGTGTCATTGCATTCTAATTTGAGATATTTTTGAGATACATGTTCTTTTAGATAGTGATACTTGATTGGTATATGTTTTTTCTAAGAATGCATGATAGGATTTTTAGACATATTTATATAACTAGTGTTATCACAGTTGATCGCTATTGGATGTTCATATTTTACAAGTAGATCTTCTAGGGCTTGTTTCATCCAAATAACCCGAGCGCAACATGATGCAACAACAATATATTCTTCTTTTGTTGCAGAGAGTGAAATGAAGGATTGTTTTTTACTTGACCATGATACTAAACAATTTCCCATAAAGAATGTTTCTCCACTAGTAATTTTTCGGTCATCAACACTTCCTTCCCAATTTGCATTAGTAAACGCTTTCAAGATGAAGTATTTTCCTTTGGGATACCATAAACCATACCAAATGATAGCTTTTAGATATCTGAAAATCCTTTTTACTGCTGTTACATGTGTTTCTTTGGGAGATGACTAGAATCTAGCCACCAATCCAACAACTTGCATCACATCTGGTCTTGTGGATGTAACATATAGCATACTGCTGATCATGAATCTAAACATGGTATGATATACTTCCTGAGATTCATCATCCTTACTTAACTTGCAACTCGTGACTATAGGAGTACCAACAGGTTTGGAATATTCCATTTTAAACTTTTTCAACATATATTTGATGTACTTAGTTTGAGAGATGAAAATTCATTCGTCTGTTTGGTAGAATTGCAATCCCAAGAAGAAAGTCAATTATCCTAACATTGACATTTTGAATTCTTTCTTCGTTTTAGAGGAAAAATCTACACCTAGAATTTTAAGATTGCCTTCAAATATGATATCATCCAGGTACACAACAACAATGATCATATTTTTATCTGCGATCTTTAGGTAAATATTACTTTGAGTGGCTCCTCTTCTAAAACCTTACTTTTTCAAGTAACTATCTAGTCTTGAAAACCATGCTCTTGGAGCTTGTTTGAGACCATAGATTGCCTTCTTCAGTTTATAGACACAATATTTGTTCTTTGACAAGAGAAATCCCTTAGGTTGTTCAATATATACTTCTTCTTCTAGCTTACCATTTAGGAATGCATACTTGACATCCATTTGATATACTTTGAAATTTTTATAGCACGATAGTGCTAAAAACATTTTGATGGCTTCAAGTCATGCTACATGAGCAAAAGTTTATTCAAAGTAAATACCTTCCACTTGGGAGTACCCTTTACAAACCAATATTTCTTTATTCCTTATTACTTTTCCGTCTTGATCGAACATGTTTTTGAAAATCCATGAATGAATAACTAGATCAGATTGAGAAAAATGAGACCTCTGAACTTGTCCCAAGAATTGAAAATAAGAACACAGTAGGAACCAAAGTTCTTGGGTTTTACTATTGAGATTGGGGAGTTTTCAATACCTGGTAAATGTCTTATTTTTATACCTCTATCTTTTTTATCACCCAAGATCTGTGACTCTGGTTGATTCTTTTGTACCCTTCTAGAAGGAAATTTAGTGTCAGTTCTAGGGAAATCTTGTTCATCTTCCTTTGTATCTTCCTTTTCTTTGTCTTCTTCTTCGTTAAGAATTATATCATGCTTTTCCAAGTATTTTATTTCATCATCACATGTATTTTCAATAATATCCATATTTTTCTTTTTCCTTAGTTTTATGTGTAATATCCCAAATTTTGGACCTACCATTTATAGGCATGAGCCTATTAATCATGATGATTATATTGATGTTTTATTTTATATTGGTTCAAAGACCCCACTGCATATGAACATGATGATTTTCTTTGTATATTGAGTGTAATCCAATTATTGATTATACATATGGATATATATATGCTAGTTGTGTTGGGCATGAACCTTGAAGCACATGATTGATGAAATGTTTTGTGTTGGGCATGGACCCTGAAGCACATGATCGATGAGATGTTTTGTGTTGAGCGAGAGGCTCAGGAGCACATGAGTACTTATATTTTTGTTGAGAATAAAGCTTTGGAACACATGAAAATATAATTGGAAATGTTGAGCATAAGCTCTGGAGCATTCCATGTTGATGTTGAACATAAGCTCTAGAGCATTGGATCTTTGGCCATTGTATCCCTGGGTGTATCGTACAAGTACATCCTAGAATTTAGTGTTGAGTGAAATATTTGGAATTTCAATATGTTTGTAACTCCCTACTATAGGTGTTAGCATGGGCTCTGCTAAGCGTTAGGGGTTACTGAAAATAATTTAATAACTTCCGAGCGAAAACGGCTCGAGAAAAATATTGATCATCATCATACTTATTTATAAGCGATTAAATGAAATTTTGAATTTCTATATTCTCATCAAAGTACTGAAGAGATACTGCGTTATATGAGGGAAATCCAACATGCAAGGATGTTTAAAGTTGCCTAGCCCAGTAGACCTAAACCATCTATCTACTTGACCTTCATAAAGAATTGTCGTTAAGTCTAGGGATCATGATACATGATGCCCGAAGACAAATGATAACAAGTATTTTAATACTATGTATTTTATACATAGTATATATAAAGAATTTATTATGATTAATTATATAATTGAATAAACAAAAAAAAACAAGCTCCACTAATTATTATTTATTATTAAGGAATTAATAAATAGTGAAATATCTATGAAAGACTAACTAGGAACTAGTTAATAGTTTGTAGGTTAAGAATTGAAAATTACCCCAGTAAATTAAAAAGGGTTAAAACAAGAAATCAAGGATTTCTTGATTTAACTGCCCCTTCGACTGAAAAGTATGCCTATAAATACTCAAACCAAGCAAAGGCTTGGGGTTCTGATTTTTACCTAGGAGAATTATTAATTTGCCTATTTTTGTTCTCAAGTGCTTTCTTGGAGAACTTTTCCTGCAAGGAAAAGAGGAGTGATTTAGTACTGAACACCAGTTTAGGAAACCCTACCTTAGCAGCTCTAAACTAATTGCATGTTCGATCCCAACTCAGGGGGATATAGATTAGAACCAGGAATGGTTCCGGGTCATGGTTGGGAGGAATGTAGTAGTTCCCAATTGATTTGGTCATCAAAATCAGAGGTCATATCTGTCTTAAATTGATAATGCTGGTTATTTAAAAAGTGTTCAAGTTTAGCCATTAAAAGAGCTTTTGGAAGATAAATTTCAGGTACGAGTTCTTAGTATGTCAAAGTTCATTTCTAGGGTAAATGCTAGCTATTTTGTTTTGTAAAAGGTTTTATATATTTTACTAACCCTAGGTATTTAATGTTCTACCTATATTTTGCTAGGGTCCTTATTTCTTTGCAATATTCCTAGGATGGTAAATATTATCGTAGGCTGTATATAGCTAGGTTTCCATCTTTAAAGTTTGTCTACTGTATTATTTTAAATATTCAGAAATTAATATTGTAAACTAGGTAAGTCTAGACCTGCTATTTAATGTTCACCTATTATTTATATCTCTACTGACATATTACATTTGTCAATAGAGACGTGTGTTTAGATTATAGCATATTTAATCATAATAGTAAGTTTAAAGAAATAAATATACTATATAGATACCCTAGGGAATTACTTACAACTAGAACTACTTTATAAGATAAGTATATATATATATATCGACAAATAAGACTATTAGGTATAAATGTTTATGAAAACTGTCTATACATTTAAATTCCAAAATTTATTAACTCATTTAAGACCTTTCAAGGTCTATAAATATATTACAAATTACCTTAAAAATACTCCACATAAAGGAAACAACATTATAAATAATTAGAGGAAGCATTGTGACAAACCATGTGGTCCTTTACAAATTCCTTGATCATAATTCACATAATAGAACCCACAGTTCCAATTTTCCATCTATACATAACCATAAATAAAATTACATAACTCAACAAGCTTTACCATAGTCAAACAAAAATATTTTATCTTATATAGTAAATCTTATCATAATAAAACAACATCGAAATCACATCATAAATAGCCACCTAAAATTCTACCAACAATTTATATAACTCTGTATTAATAAACATAGGTCGTATTAATAAATAGAGGTCATAGTATCAATCCTCACGAGTTACAAATTAAATTCATAAACAAAATTAAACTTCACAATAAGGACCTTAACACAAATCATCACCATAACCAAATCATATAACCTTACGGCTAGTTCACAAAACATTTTAAAATCCATAACATAACGAATTGAACAGGAATCAATCCTGTATATAAATCCATCATTTATATAACTATACAGGCCACAAATTACACTAAGCATGTGGGTTGTAAGTTACAAACACCTCATTTTCCATATAATTAAACAATACCTACGCTAGCAGTGAGGACGCAAGACCCTAGCTATAGCATGGCCTCAGCCACTAACCTTTTAATATACAGTCCATTCAATATAACCCTACTATAAGCGCCGACCACCATGGTTCCCAACCCATGGTTTTCCACGGCCAAAATTACATTAGAACTGAATACCATAGACAATTTAAATACAAGCTATAACAACACTGTGGGAAAGGCTCATGCCATTGATGGCATGGCCTTTACCCACGCTGTCAAGATTTTACATTAACCAAGATAATCAATGAAAATTACACACAGAGCATTTGATTAGGAGAATGCCTCTATTTTCAAAACCCCAACCCCATTAAAATACTATGCCCAATAAAATCACAAAAGGAAATCGCATACGCCATATATCAAGTTAACCATTACATTTTATAAAACCAACACTTATATCTATTTACAAAGAGATTCCAATGTCTATACACAGTCGCTATTAAAGGCTGAAAACAAGGTTTTACATAGGCGTGCCAATGGTTTATGGCACCATTGCAAGCAATGGTGCAACCCATGGCTATAAATGCCCAAAACCAAAACATTAACAATTTACTGAAACAAAATTACACAGAGCCAAATGCCCTAGGAAATGATTCATGGCTTAACGCCCCAACATTAAAAATAAACCAAGTTTGTATTCATAAACCCGAAGGAGAAATCGAATTCGCTATAGCATCCAAAACCCAACCAAACAACCAGTCAAAATGTAGCTCTACCCATAGGGCTGAAGGGTGACAAGCATAAGCTTGTTTAGCAAGCAGGCTTATCATGGCCACGAATGCAATGCTTGGAGACAACAGTCTTGTAGCCACGCTTCCCCTCTGTTTCTTTCCGCATCTGCAAGCAAAAACCAAAATGGGGATGAGGAGTATGCCATCCTATCAAACTGTAAACCAAACATTGTGTGGGATTATAGGTTCAACATAGGCTTACCTCACAGGCTGAAGGTCACTTCCATGGACATCCCTCTGTGCAGAGCCAAAACGAAGAAACCCCAAATGACAATACAAGGCACAACTATCGTGAGCCAAGCCTAAGGGAAGGCTGTCACGATTTATGAAGAGCATTAAATGCATCAAGATAGAGTCCATTAATGATTTATCAAACCCATTCCCATAGTCAAGCCTTGCTAGAAGGTATCATTTAATACCACCCTCCATACCAATGCTTAAACCTTGGAAATGTATGGTTTATACCATATACCATGTCACCCCAAAATCTAACATCAACGTTAACATATTACAAATATTTCACTATGATAGTATTACAATAATACTTAGTCATAGGTTGTGCTAGTACAAATTCTAAAATCCCTTGCTTAGGTATGTAGATAATGTTTAGTCCATAGGTTTAGAGCTTAGGGTTTTAATACCATAGTAACAAGATGTTTAGGCTTAAGCATGATGGGATACAAAGTATGGCATGATAATCTCTCAAACTATCAAATCCAAATCTCTGCTCCCAAACGATTAATAACCTTCCAATAAAAGAACATAAGAAATGTTAAAAATTATAGTAAAAATATAGATAGCACGAAAAAGATATTAGTGACATCTAGAATGACGAATTTAAAACCATAATGAATAATAATCAATGTACAAGAAATTTTAGCCGTAATAGCTAAACTGACAATAACGACACTTACCAAGTTATAAATCCAAGTTGACAAGCATCATAACAACTAGCAGCGGGTCCTCTAGGATCAAGATGGTCAAACACACTTTACACCCAATCCCATCGCAAGGTAATGAACTGCGTAAGTAAAATATAAAGGTGCCTTAGTTTGACTGAAATAAGAAAGCCTATGTAACCAAGTAATACCTTACCTCTCAGATTGTCATGGGAGAACAAGTCCCACCACTCCACCACTTTATTCTCATCAACAAAGTTAAGTTAGTTTATAATTAAATAAACATAGTACACATGTGCTAGAGTAAAAAAATGAACTATACAATTCATTAGTTCACCGACAGTAATAACTAAGATGTACAAATAGTTTAAATAACATAACTAAGACATAAGAAGTAAAGAAATTAATAATAATTGAATGTATAAGAGACTAGTAAGATAGTATGAGCAGTTTCTGAAGAGATCGAAAGTTTAAGTAGCGCATGCAATTTCTGCATGAGTAATAATGATCCCCTTTGGGTAGTTTTTACTTGCCTATAGTTTTTTTTTCCATTTTTGGGGACATTACAAGTGGTATCAAAGCCCAGTTTCAATACTGAGAGACCTATGGGTGCACCAGGAATTCACGCAGAGAAAATAAAGTATGATAAGTAATTTTTGTTACTAACAAAAATTTTCGTTGCTATTAAACTTTTTTGTGTTAGAGGAAAATTTATACAATTCTTTTTAGTTTATGAACAATGAGGAAGAAAACAACTGGTAGGAAGAAATGACCACCGCCACTCCGGAAGGGAACTTGGTGGTCGAGCTAAACTCTGATGTGTTGAAAACATTGCATAGTCTTCAACTTGAACTGAAACATTTTAGAGAAGACAGTCTAAATGAAAGAAAGGAACAACAAGCTATAAATGAAGCATTATTGCATAGCATTAAGGGAGGAAGCCTGCAAGGTAAACCTACCCAGTCCACCAATAGATTCAGAAGAGAACCGTACCATGAGTAGGCCAATAGCCGAAGAGAAGCAGAAAAATAAGGTACACCTGATGAAACTAAAGGATATCATCATGGTCCTACTAGTGATGACTCACTTTCTCCATGGAGAAAGAAGCAAATAAGTGATGACAGTCTTCAGGGGGAGTTTCAAAAAATAAGATCCCCAACCTATGAAGGTGAAGTTAATATGAGAGAAAAGGATGAAGAATGGTTGCTGGGAATGAGTAAGTATTTCCATGTTCATAACTATTCAAGTGTGATGTAGGCTAGGATTTCCATATACAACGTAAATGGTAAGGCAGTAAGATGGTGGAAATATTTAAAGCACACCAAGAAAGATGAGCTGCGAGAAATAAGTTGGGAAAACTTCTGAAATATTTTCCAAGAAAAATACATGTCAGAAAGGTTCTTTGACTGCAAGGTAAAAGAGTTCCATGAACTGTGCATGGGGTCCATGACTATGGACTGATTTATAAACAGATTTCTAGATATGCTGCATTATGTACTATATATCAAAGAAGAGAAGGTGAAGATCCATCAGTTCCTAGAATGTTTTCCTCCTAGTTTTCGAGATAGGATTGAATTCGACATGCCAAAGACTCTGGATAGTACACTACACAAGGACCAACTCTACTATGAGCATGGGTAATTATGGCAATAAAACCACCACCGAAACCGAGAAAAGTCCAGAAACGTTTCTTATAAGTGCAAGCCTTGGTCAAACCCGCAACCTTTTAGAAATCAAAATAACAGCTTTCAAGCGAACAAGAAATTCAACAGAACTGGTACAAAGCCTTATGTACCATCTCCTAATGGGAATAAGCAAGTGGCAAGTGGAGTAAATGCTACCCCTTTAGCGATCAAGTTTTGGAAGTGCAATGGGCCGCATTATGCCCGATATTGTAAGAACAAGAACAATGGAGCCTTGCATAACCTGCAAGAAGAAGGTACTGTTGAGGATATAGCAGGAACCCCATCAATCTATGGATCATTAGATGGCTGATAGGTGGACCATCAAGATACAATGGTTGAGATCGAAGGTAAGATCTTAAACACCTCTCTTTCAATACTTATTGATCCTGGTGCTTGTCGGAGCTATGTTGCACCTAAGATTGTTGATTTATGCAAGTTAGGAGAAGGAAAGCATGACAAACCTTGGCTGGTATAGTTAGCCACTAGTATGAAATCGAAGGTTGTGGAAATTGAACCCAGTTGTTAGAACAATTACACTCACAACAATTTCCAATTACACATGCAAATTACTCACAAAAGAGACTGAATATGGAGCTGAACACTAAATTGTATTGAATAAGTGTACAATAGCCAAACCTGTGAAGTCATAGGCTTCCACAATAAATAATTACATGAGATATTCAAATGCATAAGTATGCCATTCGAATTTGGTCAAAAGAAGGCTTACTAAATCTAAGCAAATCCCCCATAGGTGCATAAAGCACTTTCCAAATCTGTCTAGGAGCTCATGAATTGGAAAAATCAATTAGGAAAGCTAATAGATGGTGGAAGGAAAAATCATACATTCTTTTCATAGGAGAAAATAGTGGAGGATGATGAGGACAAAAAACAAGTTAACTTCACCTAGTCAAACTTTCCCAATTGCTTTAAAACTCAGAAAAAACAGGCAATAAAGCAGAAAAAGCAGACATGTGCTAGGGAGGCCAGGAATAAAGTAGATTTGATTCCAAGAGGTTTTCCAAGCACTCCATGACTTAAATTTAGCAATTTTTACCACTATGGATGTGCGGAGGACAACTTGCATAAGGTGGAATATGGAAACTAGGCAAATAAGACAAAAATTGGATTAATTAATGTCTAAGGTAGCTAACTATGGGTTCATTATTCTAACACCCCCCCTTAAGCCTGACTTATGAGTAAAATATAATACAATTATAGGGCCTAGCAACAAGGATTAGTCACCCTTTACATACTGCATGTCCATTTAACCAAGGAAAGAGGCAAAAACCCAGTGGGAAAAATCCTCCCTTAAACATGGACAGTGAAACCAAATTTGGAAATATTGTCATCACTCATGCTTCACAGCATGATCAGAAATCCCCAGCAATGATTTGAGATTGTTGAATTTCTTCTCACAAAAAAATTTGGTGAAGATATCTTCTACTTGTTCTGAAGATGAACAGAAGAGTAGGTGAATGGTGCCATCATGCACAAGCTGTCTGATGTAGTGCATATGGATCTCAATGTTTTTGGTTCTCTGCTTCTAAACTAGATCATTGCAGATTCGAATGGTACTTTGATTATCACAATAGATAGTATTTGATTATTCTGATTCGAATCCACACTCTCCAAGTAACCCATGCAACCATAAACATTGAGTTGCTGCATTTACAACTCCTCTGACTCTGCTTCTGTAGATGAGATTGCAATGGCACTCTGTTTCTTTCTTGACCAGTTGATTGGCCCTTTTGAAAGCATGAACACATATCTTGATGTTGACTTTTGATATGTGCTGTCACCTTCCCAATCACTGTCAGTAAACCCAATCAAATCAAGATCAGATTTAGCTTTGTAGAAGATCCCATGAGTGCTTGTTTCCTGAACAAATTTAAGGATCATTTTGGATGCTCTCCAATGGATCTCATGAGGCTGATCCATGTATCTTGAATCCAAACTTACTACATAAGAAATATCAGGTCTAGTATGTGTAATATACAACAAACATCTAATCAATTGCCTATACAGTGTATTGTTTACCATAGGTGAAGAATCAGCTTCTTCAAGCTTAACTCCGGAAAGGAAAGGAGTCTTGCTTGGCTTGCAATCCTTCATATTGAATTTGTTCAAAAAATCCAAGGCATACTTGGACTAATGTAATTTGATTACTTCTTTGGTTTGAGCAATCTCGAGCCCCAAGAATTGGCTCAATAAGCCCAAATCGGTCATTGAGAAGGCATGGTTCATTGCATCCTTTAAGGAAGCAATTTCATCCTTTGATCTTCCTGTAATGAGAAGGTCATCAACATAAAAAAAAATGATCATTAATGAACCATGAATCAGATTCAAATAGACATTTGGATCTAGCTTGCATCGAACAAAATTCAGTGATAGCAGAAAGCTATCAATCTTGGCATACCAAGCCCTGGGGGCTTGCTTAAGCCCATACAATGACTTCTTTAGCCTGCACACAAGAGATGGGTTAGTATAAAATCCTTGAGGCTACTACATGTAAATATATTTAGTGATATCGCCATTCAGTAAATCACACTTCACATCCATGTGATGTACCTCCCGCTGCTTTGAAGCTGCAATGGCGAAGGCTAGCCTGATGGAGCCCATCTTTGCCACTGGTGCAAAGGTCTCATTGTATTCAATGTCATGTACCTGTGAGTATCCATTGGCTACCAATATGGCCTTGTACTTAGGAGGTGAACCATCAGCATCAAATTTGGTTTTATACACCCACTTACACTAAACTAGCTTCCTCCTTGGGGGAAGATCAACCAGCTCCCAAGTGTTGCTCTTCTGGAGTGAGCTGAACTCTTCTTCCAAGGATGTTTTCCATCTTGGATAATTTTATAAATCTTCAAATTTATGTGGGTCTTATTAAACCATCATATAGCATTTATCTACAAACATAGGATCTTTCATGCACAGAGCACTCTCAAACTGAGATCTAGTCCTCCTAGGATCATTAGGATTTCCAGCTAGTTCTCCAGCTGCATGAATGGTATTGGCTGCCCATTTTGGTCTTGCAGGAATTTTAGGATCTTGAATTAAATCATCATTATCAGACATATAAGAATCAGCATGTTCAACTATCTCTTCACTTACATTCATAGGTTCTGGTGGTGAAGAGGATTCTCCAACTTCCACTGCTGCTAGGGGCTCTTCTTGAAACTGAACACACCTTTCAATGAAGGATTTGTTTGTGCTCAAATTTATCAGCTTGTACCTTTTTGAATCTTCATAGTACCCAACAAATAGACACTCTTGGCTTTGGGGCTGCAAATCCTTCCTCTTTTCTGTTGGAATTCTAGCCCAAGCCCTTGAGCCAAAAATCCTGAATTGGGTCACATCTAGATTGTGCCCACTCCATGCTTTGAAAGGAGTCATAAAATCAAGATGTTTATGGGGCACCCTATTCTAGATATAGGCTGCACAGTTTTTATCTTCGGCCCAAAACTTTGGTGGCAAAGTCTTAGCCTCCATCATGCAGGTTGCCATCTCTTTCAGTGATCTGTTCTTCCTCTCAGCAACACCATTCTGCTATGGTGTGTAAGGGATAGAATGTTGCATCTAAATACCTGCATCTGCAAAATATTGAATGAACTCGGACTTGACATACTCACCACCATTTTTAGATCTGAGGACCTTGAGTTTCCTCCTAGACTGGTTTTCAACCAAAGCCTTAAAGACTTTTAAGAGGCCAAAAACTTCAGACTTGTGTTTCAGGAAGTAAACCCAGCAATACCTGGAAAAGTCATCCATGAATGTCAATGCATATTTGGCCTGACTCATTAACATATGAGGAAATGGGCCAGAAACATCACTGTGGATCAACTCAAGAGGTGCAGAGGTTCTCTAATGACTAGCTTTCTCAAATTTATGCTCTGGGTGTTTTCCTAGGATGCAACCTTGACAGACTCCTTTGGAAAACTTAATTTTTGGTAACCCTATGACCATTTCTTTTTCACTAAGATCAGAAAGATACTTGTAATTAAGGTGGCCAAATATTTCATGCCAAAGCTTGCTTGCCTCATTAGCATGAATCAGAAGAGCAGAGGGGTTTGAGTAGGGTAGGAACTGTGAGAGCATGTATACCTTCGAAGTGTGATTTGCAACTCCTTTTGCAATGACTTTACCACTTGAGATCTCTGTGATCTCAACTTCATCAGGGGAGAATATGACCTTCTTTGGAGACCCTATGTGGGTCATCTGATACACTGATAAGAGGTTAGAGGAAAGACCTGGAACATACAATACATTGCTGAACTTACCATGGTCAAGATCAATCCTCCCTTTTCCCAAACTTTCAGTGAGAGATTCATCTCCCAGTACAATTGGTGGACCTTTCGACATGTCAAGTGAGGTGAATGCCTCCTTGGCCGAAACCATAAGTCTTGAAGCTCCAGAATCAATGATGAAACTAGGTGAGCTTGATGTGCCAGCAACCAATACATGAACTCTCTCTCTGTCTTCTAAATTTGATCCTCCTTCCCTCTTCTTTGAGCTGTCTGGAAGGGATATTCCATTCTTCTCCAGGATTTGGGTCAGCATGTCTATTTGGTTCTTCATGCAGGATATTTCAGAATGATTTCCCTTACTTCAATATGCGCACTTGCTCATTTCTCCTTTGTTCTTCTTCTTCTGAGGGTTCTTCTTGGAACCTTGAGGCTCCTCTAGAGACTTGTTCTTGTCTCTCTTTTGCTTAGGTTTCTTTTTAGATTTATTCTTTCTTTTTGAATCCACCCTCGAATCTCCAGCAACCAGAGCTTGGTCTTTGGAAGGTTTGATGGTGCCCATCATCACCAATTTATCTTGTTCTTGTGTGAGAGATTCCATGAAATCTGCAAGGCTAGGCATTTTCCAGGATCAGGCTATCAGCTTTGTAGCATAGAAGGTCAAAACAAACACTGAATATTTAGGGCCAGTTGCTCATCCTTCTTTTCGATCCCACATTGTTTTACCTGCAAAACAAGTGCTTTGAACTTGGAAAAATAGAGTTGCAGGGATTCAAAGCTATTGGGACTCAGGGAGATCAATTCATTTTCAATTTGATGTCCCCTCATCTCATATGTGTTACCAAAAATATCAAAAATATTCTCCCATACATCATTCGGTGACATTAATGCATCAAGATGGAAAAGGAGGCCTCTGAATATACTCAGACACAGGAGACCATAGGCCTCATCCCTCCTGTTGTGCCATTTAATCTTCTTAGCAGCTACATTGGGCTCTGCTTCTATTTCCATAGTCACTTTGTAGAGGCATTTATCTCTCAATAGTATCTCCATCTCTACTTTTCATTCAAATAAGTTAAATGGAGTTAAGATGATCTTTTGAGATTGATCCATAGCTCAGAAATTGTCCCTTCAGTCAGCAGAATGCTCCCAGTCTATGATGTCGAACCTGGAATAACAAATTGGAAGGAGAGAAATTGATCTACAAAGGTTCTAATACCATGTGGAAAATGAACCCATGTCTTAGAACATTTACACTCACAACAATTGCCAATTACACATGCAAATTACTCACAAAAGAGACTGAATATGGAGCTGAACACTAAACTGTATTGAATAAGTGTACAATAGCCAACCCTGTGAAGTCATAGGTTGCCACAATAAATAATTACATGAGAGATTCTAATGCATAAGGATTCCATTCGAATTTGGTCAAAAGCAGGCTTACTAAATCTAATCAAATCCCCCATAGGTGCATAAAGCACTTTCCAAATCTATCTAGGAGCTCACAAATTGGAAAAATCAATTAGGAAAGCTAATTAAATTCACCTAGTCAAACTTTCCCAATTGCCTTAAAACTCAGAAAAAGCAGACATGCGCTAGGGAGGCCAAGAATAAAGTAGATTTGATTCCAAGAGGTTTCCCAAGCACTCCATGACTCGAATTTATCAAGTTTGACCACTATGGATGTGTGGAGGACAACTTGCATAAGGTGGAATATGGAAACTAGGCAAATAAGACAAAAATTGGATTAGTTAATGTCTAAGGTAGCTAACTATGGGTTGATTATTCTAACAAAGGTTTCATATTTTGTTAAAGAATGTGAAGTAAACCTCAACGGTTTCCTTACTAAGGTAATCCTGAACATCCTACCTTTAGGATCGTATGATATCTTATCGGCATGGAATGGCCGGAACAACACCATGTCATGCTCGATTGTCTACACAAGCCTATATTGCGTACTGATAGCCAAGGGAACCAAGTAAATGTTCAAGGAATCCTAAAGAAAGTTTCTATAACACAAATATCTACCTTACAAGTGAAAAAGTTTGTTAGGAAGGGCTGCAAGTTGTTTGCGGTAAACATCCAAGGCATAGATTCGGATACAGAACAACACATAGAATACTTCTCCGTTCTTGAAGAATTAAAGGATGTGTTTCTTGAGAAAATCCCCGAATTAGCTCCAAAATGGGACCTATACTTTTCCATAGAACTAACCCCAAGATCAGTTTCGGCCTCCAAATCCCCTTACTGCATGAGTGCACCAGAATTGGTGGAACTCAAACTACAGTTGTAGGAATTGATAGAGAAAGGGTATATCTGACCTAGTGTGTCCCCTTGGGGAGCACTAATTTTGTTCATAAAGAAGAAGGACAGCACGATGTAGATGTGCATTGATACCGTTAGTTGAACAAAATGACTATAAATAACCGTTACCCGCTCCCTAAGATCGATAATTTGTTTGATTAGGTAGGAGGAGCCAAATTATTTTCATAGATTGACCTATGATCCAGGTACCTTAAGGTACAAATCTGATATGAAGGTATTCCCAAGACCACCTTTCATGCGAGGTATAGGCACTATGAGTTTGTAGTGATGTCATTCGGTTTGACCAATGCACCCACAAAAATTTATGTGTATGATGAACAACATATTCAATAAATATCTGGATAAGTTTGTACTAGTCTTTATTGACGACATTCTAGTTTATTCCAAAAATATAGAGGAACACGAAGAACACCTTTGCATAGTACTTCGAGTGTTGTGAGAACACCAGCTCTACGCTAAGTCTAGTAAATGTGATTTTTACAAACCATAAATATAGTACCTAGGTCACATCATATCTGAGGTAGTAATAGCTATGGACCTGAAAATGATTCAAGCCATAAAGGATTGGCCTACCTCGACTAGTGTCACTAACATTAGGTCATTCTTGGGATTATCTGGATATTATCGAAACTTCATTGAGAACTTCTCGAGAATCACTTTCCCCATGACAGCTTTGCAGAAGAAAGCAAACAAGTTCTTATGGACTGACAAGTGTGAAGAAATTTTTCAAAAGCTTAAGCAGCTTTTGATGACTGCACGAGTGTTGCGGATTGCAGATCTCGATAGGGATTTCGTTGTATGCACAGATGCAAGCAAGGGAGGACTTGGAGGAGTCCTCTTACAAAATGATCATGCCATTTGTTATGAATCATGGAAATTAAAAGAGCATGAGAAGAATTATCCCACGCATGATCTTGAGATAGTGTCCATTATCCATGCTATGAAGATGTAGAGGCACTACCTCATGGGAAGAAAGTTCCTTCTAAAGACTGACAATATGAGTCTAGAGTATTTATTCGATCAACCTAATATGAATGCAAGGCAAGCTAGATGGTTGGCTTTCTTGAGTGAGTATCACTTTGAACTAAAGCATATTAAGGGAACAGAGAACAAAGTTTCCAATGGTTTGAGTCGACGAACTCATATAATATATGAGGTGACCTTGAGTCAAACTAATGCATATTTGCATGAGAATATTAGAACAGCCAACAAGGTATTATATTGTTAACATTAAGCTAGCATAAAATCAAGATCTTTAAACTGAGATAACAACAAGCACAACAATCAAACATAAGAGACAATGAACACAGTGTTTTTCCTCGGGGAAACCATAAATGGAGAAAACCATTCAACTTCATCAGAGATAGAAACAACACCAAAGTGAAACCCAAAAACAGTAAGATGATCTCCCGATAGCAGTAACCTCCTTCTTCCTTTCCCTAGTGTCTTTCTCTTGCTCAGCTATGTGCTACAACTGAGTGTGAGTGAGTGTGTGATAAATAGAGAGGCTAGCTCTCTATTTATACTAATTTTTGACTTGACTAAACCCTACTAGTGCCAACCTCTCTAGGAGAGTCTAATAACCCTAGTTCCCCAGAACTGTGGGGACTTTAACCCTTAGAAAATAGGAGGGTTACCCACCTTGACTTAACATGATTTGTTTACATTATAGAAATTCCTGATAGGAACCTCGGGGTATGACATGACTCACATACATTACAAATACATCCTGGAATAAACATCAGGTTACAATACATAAGAAATACAAGTGAATACATTCCAAAGTTACAATTACATAAACACTCCCTCTTAAGTAGGAAGGTATTCTCTCGACACAATTTATCACCACAAGTCTTCTTCTCTGTATCATCTGGATCATCCTCAAGTATTCATCATATTCACCTTGAAGTCATCTCTATCTTCAATTCACCTTCATCTTCAAGTCATCTTCACATGGATCTGGATCATCATCACTGGATCTGGATCATCTCTGGAGCATCATCTCTAGATATGGATCATCCCTCGATCTGGATCATCTCTGCTGGATCATCAACACTAAATCTTCACGGGTGCTATCTCATGATTCTTCTCATCACAGGAATTTATATAGATCCAACCCTTTTTCATGTTGGTTGTAGGCCTACCCTCTATGTAGGTCATTTCTAGAACTTATATATGACCCTAAGTCAGAATGGCCCACCTAGCACTTACATCTAATCATGTAGAAACCAATCCTATCATCATATCAGAAAGGCATTCCCAACACTCACATATGACCATGTGGTAACATATCCCACAACCTTGTCAGAAATCCTAGCACTCACATTCGTTAACCAATGTCGGAATGGCTTAGCACTTACACTCGGCCATGCGAGGAACCAATGCTCCATGCCAAAAGGCTCTACAGTTACATCTGACAACCAATGTCAGAAAGGCTCAGCACTTATATTCGACCATGCAGGGAACCAATCCTTCATGCCAAAAGGGCTCTGCACTTACATCTAACTACCAATGTCAGAAGGGCATGCACTCACATCTAATCTTGTAGGAACCAATCCTACAGTCATATCAAAATGGCCCCGAGTCCCAGACTGAGCTACCTTGTAACTAAACAGGCACCTCGATTCCCAGAATGACATTCATCATTTAATTCTGATCATGTAGGAACCAATCCTATAGTCACATCAGAATGGCTTAGCACTCACATCTGACATGGAAAGAACCAATCCTCTCACCATTATAGAATGGCTCATCCCTTACATCTTACCATGGAAGGAACCAATCCTCTCACCATGTCAGAATGACACTGGGTCTCATCATTTTCCTTTGGAGGAAATATCGATTTGGAGAAGACCAAGCTTCTCCCGGAAGTACTTGAACTTCACCCTAGCTAATGACTTCGTCAACACATCAGCTATATGTTCCTCCATCATAACATATTGGAGATTCACTGCTCCCCCATGCACCATATCCATGATATAGTGATACTTGATCTCGATATGCTTCGAATTGTCATGGAACACTGGATTCTATGACAACTTCATGCAACTCTGGTTGTCACAATGTATACAAGTAGCATCCATCTGGAGATCAAATAAATCAGACAGTAGCTTCCACATCCATATTGCCTCACAACTAGCTGACCAAGTTGTGACATACTCTGCTTTAGCTGTACTCAATGCCACACAGGATTGCTTCCTACTAAACCAATAGATCACACCTGATCCCATACTAAAGCAACACCCTGAAGTGCTCTTCCTATTGACAGCATTGCCTGCCCAATGCGAATCAACATAACCCTCCAAGTTAATCTTCTTATTTGCCTCGCACTTGAGCCCATAATCAATTGTACCCCTTAGGTACCTCAGAATATGCTTTGCAACAATCAAGTGAACATGTCTTGGATCTATCAGGAACTGGCTCAAGGTGTTCACAGCAAAGCAAATGTCCGGTCTCGTATTCATTAGATACATTAAGGACCCAATCATCTGATGATACATTGCAGCATACACTATCTCTGATGAAGCATCACTCAATAGCTTTAGGTTCTATGCCATAGGTGTGGCCATGGCCTTGCAGTCCATCATCCTGAACCTCTTCAGGATCTCTACTGCATACATCCCTTGTTTGAGGGAGATCCCATCCGCATTCTGCCACACCTCCATGCCTAGAAAATAATGCATCATACCTAAGTGCTTCATTTCAAACTCGACAGCAAGATTTCTCTTCGTATCAGCAATCAACCCATCCATACCTATTACAAATAGATCATCTACATACATTAGGAGCATCACTGGGTTGCCATCTTCAACCTTGTAGTAAACGTTGGAATCTGCTTTACTCTTGGTAAAGCTCAAACTGGATAGAAAGCTGTCAATTTTTCCGTACCATGTCATGGGTTCATATTTCAAAATGTATAGGGATTTCTTCAATCTTCACACATGAGACTCCCTCTCATGTGTCTCAAAACCGAGTGGTTGTTCTACATACACTTCCTCTTCCACTACACCATTCAAGAAAGTAGTCTTAACATCCATTTGGTGTGTCTTCCATTTCATTACTGTAGCTGTCGAGCACCCTAAATGCAGATAGATTGTTATCAACATACAGAGTTTACGAAATTCATTGTCAACCCAGGGAAGTCTTTTGTTTCAAAAGGTAAGTGCACAATATATGCCAAACACCAAATCATTATAGTAACTACTGTCCTTAATAACTCTGTTCGTCCCCTTGTCTATGCATGATCCCACAAATCATCTAACTCTACAAATTCAACTCTTCCTTCAATGCATCAACCAAAAATGAAATCGACAATTACTGACAGAAAAGAAATTCTACTCAATGCTTAATTCAATGGAACTGCCTATTGATCTAATCACACTCAGAATCCAGAATCATAAATCAACTATAATCTAAAGATGCAATTGCGACAGATCACACTCAGATGTTCTAAGAATTGAATTACAGGAATAAGAATAAACAATTATAACAATCAAAGAATTACTCAAGATTCGGGGAATGTCGTTCTGAACTATGAGATGAACAGAGTTGCGCACAGCTAATAAATGAATCGCATAGAGATTACTACTCAGTCGACTGTCACACTGTTACAGCAATCAATCTTGGGAAATGCAATCCTGTAAACCACACACACTACTGTAGCGCACACAGAAAAGTAATTAATGAAACTTCACACAACCATAAATTGAAAGATCCTACCTTAACTCAGCAATCTCTGCGGAAGGCGGGCCCAGCCTTCACACAGAGATGCTGGATAAACAATGTACAGCTCCCTTAAACCAGCAGTCCTCTTTATATTAAAGAGAAAGAATTATTACAGATGACTCCCGCTGCTAATACACAAATGAATTCAGTTATTTTCCAACCCCCTGGACCGAGACATCTTTCTGCATTTATACCTACAAGTAATAACGTCCCATCCTATTGCAAAGGGCAGCCATGAAGATCTCTGATCTTCAGGCGCCCTGAATAACATTATTTGTTACAAGACGTGGAATAATACAATTATAGAAAATACAGGAAGATTGTTGACTGGCCCAGAAGTAGCGATCTTCTCAGATCGCCATAATATTCGCACAGCTATCCTGAAGACCCCTCGATCATAGCTAGTTCTGTTGCGGCTGCTCTGACCGGCCCTTGACTGGAATGTCACGTGTCTCCATAGATGAGGGACAGATGAAGGATCCTTTTTGTGTCACGACCACCCCTTGTCCCTAGACTTGTTTAGCTTTGTCCCCTGCGTTCTGCTCATCTCACATTGTCTTCATAGATCACACATATTAGCACAATTTCAAGAGATAAATAGCCTTAATTGTCACAAGAATAAGCATTAACTAAGGTAAAATAATAATCAGTCTTACCTTGACAAATTAAGGGATAAAGTGAAGAAAGTCAGTCTGATTGATATGCTAAGCAGTGTAAAGCAAGGGAAGAAAGGTGATTAAAGATGGTTAAAAAGGGACCAAATCTGGACTCAACAGTAGCCAAACCAAGTATCGATCTGATGGAAGTGTATCTAGCTATAGGTGCAAAGGTTTATTCATAATCTATTCCTTCTTTCTGGGAGAAACCTCAAGCCTTGAATCTTGCCTTATATTTCTCTATGCTACCATTTGCAGCATGCTTGATCTTGTAGATCCATTTGGAAGTTACAATCGACTTCCCTTCTAGTCTTGGGACAACATCCTGAACATCATTCTTCATGATTGATTGATACTCTTTGATCATATCATCCTTCCATTCTTTCCATTTTGTCGCTTCTTCATAAATGGAAGGTTATTTATTGATTACATCACATAGTAAGGCTACATATCCGGATCAGGATCTAGTTCTCTTTCTTTCTTTGTGATTCACTTCTAGAGCTCCATATCTTTCCACACCTTGGATAATTTCTCGTACCCAAGTAGGTCTCCTCTTGTGAGGATTCTTCTCCTGAGGTGGATCTACAGGTATTTGTGGTTCTTCAAATTCTCAATCTTCTTCTTGAGTTTCTTAATTCATGGTTGTATCATGAATTCTGGGTGCTTCTACTTCTTCAGGTTCTTCAGTAGGTCTCTTTCTGGATTTGTTGTAAGCTGTGTCTTCATCAAATTTTACATCCCTGCTGATGTGGATCTTATTGAATCCTGGGAAGTATTTTGGTAAGCCTTCAAGCTTTCAGAGTATCCCACATATATACTCGTCTTTCCTAAAGGATCTAGTTTTGTTCTCTTCTCTTTTGGAATGTGTATGTACATAGGACAACCAAATATTCTGTGATGGCTGACTTATGGTTTCTTGGTAGAGAAGACTTCTTTAGGAGTCCTTTTCTCGAGTACTCTAAGTGGAGTACGGTTCTCTACATACATCGTTGTTCTGGCTGCTTTTTCCCATAGATGCATGGGAAGATCCTGATCATGAAGCATTGCTCTTGCAACTTCCATCAGAGTTATATTATTCCTTTTTGCAACCCTATTCTGTTGTGGATTATATGGAGTGGACAACTCCCTCTTAATCTCTGATTCTTTGCATAAGTCTTTGAATTCATTTGATGTGAATTCTCTACCATTATCTGATTGGAAGGTCTTGATCTTCTTTTCTGTGTGGTTCTTGATCAAGGCTTTGAATTCCTTGAACTTGCTGAAAACTTCATCTTTGTTCTTCATGAAGTAAATCCATGTATTCCTAGAAAAACCATCAGTAAAAGAAACATAGTATACATACCTGCTTAGTGAACTTGATGACATTGGTCCACATACATCGGAGTGGATGATTTCCAAGATTACTTTTTCTTTTCTCTCACTACTTGGAAATGTCTTATTTGTATTCTTTCCTTTTGCACATCCTTTGTATACCCCTTCATGTTTTGCTTGAATTTTTGGAAGACCTTCAACAACTTTGCTTGCAAGTGGTAGTGCTCTGTAATGCACATGTGCAAGCCTTCTGTGCCAAAGTTCATTTGGCTCTACTGTGTCATGGACCAAATCTTGTTATGGATGGCCCTTCAATTTGTATAAACCTCCTTTTTATTCTCCAATTACTATTGCATCATCAATATTATTTCCTCTTGGACACATGAGGACTTGGCCATCTACAAATGCAACCCTCATGCCTTTTGCATCCAATGCCAATATGGATAGAAGATTCTTCTTTAGTCCTGGGAAAAACAATACATCCTTCATTTTCATGGACTTTCTAGAGTCTAGCTTGTAGGAGGATTCACCACTACCTTTTATGGGATATTGGTAGTCATCCCCAAGCTTCACTTTATGGGGTGAAATATGTTCGGATAGTTTCTCAAATGATTCCTTGAAACCTGTCATGTGTTTGGAAGCCCCACTGTCAATAAGCCAATCTTGGCTTCCATGAGTGACAGTTCCCATGAGAGAAGAGATCAGAACATATTCATATTCACTTTCTTGTTTTACTTTCTTCCTGGGAGGATCATCATCATCAACAGTGTGAGCATGATGTCTTCTTTTGGATTTCTTCATTTTCTTGAATCCATTATTATTCATGGGACAATTTCTAGAAAAGTGTCCTATTTCATCACATGTATAACATCTGAGTTTGGATGGATCCATTCTTACAACATTATTTTTCTGATGAGAATGATTACCTTGGTGATGATGATTTTCCCTTCTTCCTTTATTGGAGTGTACTATGAGAGCTTGATCTTCACTTCCCATATTTTCTTATTGAGATGTTATCCGAGCTTCTTCTTGAAAATGTTCTTCCCATAGTCTACTGAACTTGACTAACTTCTTCCTAGCACATATTCTTTGGATGAAAGAATCCCATGACCTAGGGAGGCCATTCAAGGTAGTCATCACAATTTTTGCATTCTCCACTTCTTCATCTACTGCTTCTAGTTGTTCTTTCATTTGGGAGACCCTTGTGAAGTATGACTAGATGGTCTCCTCATTCTGAATCTTTACATTCTTCAACTGGTTCCTTAGAGTCATCTTTCGATTGATGTTCTTCCCTTCAAACAATTTGGTCAGGGAATCAAACATGGATTTAGGTGTCTTGAGGGAGGGCACCTATGGTATGAGGTGATCCTTGATAGAATCAACAATGATCATCTTTTCCATAACCAACTTCTTGTTATGTAAGGCCTTGGCCTCATCTCCCTCTACAACTGGAACCTCCTCACTCATATAGGAGTCCAACTTATTTTCTTCCAGGACTAGGGAGATCCTATACTTCAAGGCTCGGAAGTTATCAGCTCCCTCAAGATTTTAATGAAGCTTGGTATGATGAGACATATTAACTGAGAACCTCAAATGGAAATACAAAATATTTAGATATTACCAGGTCAAGATGTTTGATCTGGATTTGGAGCTGAAATCCTGCAGTGCTGGTTCAGGAGCAGATTAGGGTTTTTCTTTTCTGGAGTTTTGTCCAACCAAATGCTTTGAATTTGATCCCTAAATTCAATTGTGGGGAGGATATCAATCCAGGACCGGGCTCACTGAAAAAGGTCACTTCTATGGAAAGCCCTAATTTCTGGCAGTAGTGTCTGGTCCAAAAATGAAAAACCTCAAAATTGGATTCTGCTTCGACAAAAAGATGTGCCCTAGGGAGGAGATTTATTCCACCCTACTTGTGCTGAAAATATGTGGAGAGAGATCCACAAAATAGGAAGCCCTAGTTCCCGCAGTTTCACAGTGTCTTCTTCTCAGGTTAGCTCTGATACCATGTTAGATTTTTAACATTAAGCTAGCATAACATTAGGATATTTAAACTGAGAGAACAACAAGCACAACAATCAAACACAAAAGACAATGAACACAGTGTTTTTCCTCAGGAAACCATAAATGGAGAAAACCTTGCAACTTCCTCAGAGATAGAATCAGCACCAAAGTGAAACCCAAAAGTAGTAAGATGATCTCTCGACAATAGTAACCTCTTTCTTCCTTGCCCCAGTGTCTTTCTCTTCCTCAGTTGTGCGCTACAACTGAGTGTGAGTGAGTGTGTGATAAATAGAGAGGCTAGCTCTCTATTTATAATAATTCCCGACTTGACTAAACCCTACTACGACAGACCTCTCTAGGAGAGTCTAATAACTGTAGTGCCCCGAAACTGTGGGGACTTTAACCCTTAGACAATAGGAGGGTTACCCACGTTGAATTGACATGACTTGTTTACATTATAAAAACTCTCGATAGGAACCTTGGGATATGACATGACTCAATTACATTAAAAATGCATCCCATAATAAACATTGGGTTACAATACATAAGAAATACAAGTGAATACATTCCAAAGTTACAATTACATCAACACAAGGTTGACATGTTCTATGTGGAAATCCTCAAGAAAGTCCAAGAGGACCGGTTGTTTCACCAATAGAAGGAATACAAGGTGGATGACTCTAGACTACTATGGTCCAATGACAGATTGTATGTTCCATATGGAGCGAACATTCGGTCCAGCATCCTCACAAAATTTCATATGGCACCCTACTCGGGGCACCTAGGATATCAAACGATGATATTTTCCATCAAGAGACACTTTCTATGGCCTAAGTTAAAGGCCAACATTGCAATGTTTATTGCAAAATGTTAGGAATTCCAGCTAGTTAAAGCTGGGCAACGACATCCTTCAGGATTGCTACAACCATTGTCCATTATGGAATGGAAGTGGGAGGTTATTAGTATGGATTTTATTACTGGCTTACCGAAAATCAAGATGCAAAATGATTCCATCTTCGTAGTCATTGACAAGCTGTCAAAGGCAGCACACTTCATCCACGTGAAATCAACCTATAAGGCTGTGAACATTATCGATATCTTCCTAAAAGAGATATTTAGATTGCATGGTATAACCAAAGCAATTATCTCAGATTGAGATGTTAAGTTTACAGGAAAATTTTGGAGATCTTTATTCTCTGGATTAGAGACGCAGTTGAACTTTAGCACTGCTTATTACCCACAGATGGATGGTCAGACTGAAAGCGTAAACCAAATTGTTGAAGACATGCTTCAAATGTATGTCATGAACAACCCCACCAAGTGGGAGGATTATCTGCACCTTGCATAGTTTGCAGATAACAATGGGTATCAGGATTATGCCAAGATGAGTCCTTTCGAGGTACTCTATGGATGGAAGTGTAAGACCCCAGTTACTTGGGACAGCCTGGTGGATCGGCTCATGTTAAGGTCTGACCTGTTATTGGACTTGGAATAGTTAGTTACCAAGTTCTAGGGAAACCTTATAGAGGCACAAGACCATCAGAGAAGTTATGCGGATAAGAAAAGAAAAGATAAAGACTATCAAGTATGTGAGCATGTCTACTTGAAAGTGAAATCAAAATGGAGCTCATTGAGCTTGGGTTGGTGTGGTAAGTTAGCACCTAGATTTTGTGGACCTTTTGAAATTCTGCTCAAGAAAGGACCAGTGGCTTATGAACTAGCATTACCTACACACGTAAGAGTTCATAATGTTTTCCATGCATCTTGGCTAAAGAAATATGTTTTTGACACTAAGCATGTCATTAATTCCTCATTCTTATAGGTGGAACCTGAGGGGGAATTTTCCCTTGAGCCTTTGTTATACCAAAATCCTCTCACCACCATGTGATGCAATCTTTGACTTACATACTTTCCCTTTAATCCCATCACTTGGAGTGGAAACCCATGTTGTGTGCCAATCTTTCATTAAAATACTCAGCACTACGCTTTCCCCATTATCCATGAGTTGTACCTTGCTCGCACCGCCTGTGCCTTGTAATCCATAATTGGTGCCACCGCTAATAGCCTTTGGTCCATAAGCGTTTCTAACCTGAACCGCTCTGTCATAAGAGGAGAAAAGCGGTACCCTTGGTAAAATGGGAAAAAGAGAAGTTTCTTGAGGCTTCTAGATCACAAGCCTCGTGTCTTCCCTTATCCCTATCATTGTGGGTCAATTGAGCTCGAGATCCCCCATCATAGGATATTAGAGGCCACCTCGTCCACAAATATCTCAACCATTCCTATCCATTGAGCCTTATAAATAAAATCTCATGTCCATGGTTGGGAGAGAGAACCATAGAGGTATTGTTATGATGTTGGATTGACTACTTGGCCCAAGCCATTTGAGAGCATAGAGAGTAAAGTTGTAGCTTATGGGGATGAAGTGTTGGTTTCATGGAGATGCATGTTGACGCTAAGGCTTAATTGGTTGTAAACTTCTCCATTCATCTTAATGCAAAGCTTATTTTTGTCCCACATTACTGTTGTTTTGATTTCACATGTAAATGTTGTTGGATTCCTTAGTCACTAACATGGATCACTGGATTATGTTCTCGTAGCTTTGATGTGTTTGCATGTTTAATCCGATTTTAGGTACACATGTTTACTATCAAAGTGACATTCCAGGTGTCTACGACATTGAGGGGAGGTCTTCATCCTTTTTCATTCATTTGTTCTGGATCTGAACCATTCAGACCAGAGGAACAACTTTTGTCCATAGAAGGTGAAATATTCTTGCTTACAAATCTGGTGACTTCGCTGGGGTATGAATATGTGTATCAGTTGATATGATCTTCCTCAGTTCTTCAACTCTTGTCTGAATACAAGCTCCTTCTCCAACTCTCTTCAGTCAGATCTGCTATCTGACTCAGTGGATTTTGGTTTGAAACTGCCAGAGGTGTCTAGATCTGAATTATTTCGACCTTTTATGCTCTTTTTTACTCACAATCTATCAGTTTTTACCTTTATTCGGTATTTTTATGATGGGATCTATCGTTATCCTTTGAGTTTTGGATTTATATAGGGAACCGCACTTATGCAGTTGGCGAGAAGCGATGCCACTGTGTGAACCTAGTTAGCATCATGCAGTGCCACCACCTGAGTATTGTTGGTGAAAAGAGGTGCTGGTCCAGAACCGCTCTGTCAAGATCTATCCAGCGCGGTGCCGGGTAGGAATCATTCCAAGACCTATTTTTTCTTATTTTTTGTAAAAATTTGAGTTGATTTGCTTTCATCCCTGCACTATCAATTTTGTGTGTCAAAATCTGATGCTTGTGGTTTGAAATTTTATGGTTAAAGATTGGTTTGATTGGAAAATTCAAAAGCTAGATTAGGCTTATTGATTGTTCATTCACTTTGGTGCTTGTTGGTTGTGATTGTGAAAGGACTTCTTGTTTTTGAAAAGCTTAGGGTGTTAGTAAGATCTATTTTCATCTCTATTATATAGACTGGAAGAAATACATTTGATTAGCATCTAGGTTTCATTTCTTGTTTATAGAGAACTTCTTTTTCCTCCTTTAAAAAAGAAATTTTTTGACTGAGAATAGGTTATCATCATTGAGCATTGGACATTGGATCTCTGATTGGATTTACAAGCTTTCAGGCTCTTTATGTTATTTTGTCTCTTATGCATTTATTACTATCTCATCAAAATAGAAATATGGTTGTTTTAAGTTAGATTTTCCTATGTTTTAAGAAAAAATGAAAAATAGAGTGCATATGCTTGTAGTGTGCTTCTTGTTTTTATTTTAGGAAAAGAGACTCTTCCCCTTGTTACTGCTTTCAGAAAAGAGAAATCAGTTTGGAAACTGCTGCTTGTCTTTGACTTTGTGTTCAAGATTGTTGTTTGGAAATATTTTTGGTTTTGAAACAAAAGAAAATACTCAGTTTCCCCCTCGTAAGTAGGCATACTAAACGGTAAAGTGAAATATTTGCATACACATACTGCATGGTTTTACTTTTCTATCAAAACACCATTCATTCACCTAACCATCCACTTTAAAATTAATGGTAGTTATAGGTTAAAATTTACATAGCATTTGGAGTGATAGGTTAGAGACGTGTTTGGGCATCGTTAAGCATAGGATCTATCATTATTTTTCCGCATTACATCCCGAGACTCGTGCAGTTCTTCCACGTATCATCGGTATATCGAACGGCCTTTCATGTACCCTTGAGGTATATAGAAATGTACTTCATGTACTTCATTGTATATTGGAAGGCCCCTTGTGTATGGTTATGCATTAGACATCACTACTACCGATTCGAGCTCCCACGTACCTTGAGTATATCAGGAAACCCCACTAGGATACCCTATCCATCTGAGAAAAGCCTTTTGGCCTTCTTGCTTGGAGCGATACACCAAAAAAAACATTGATGGATATTACTATGCACGTACCCTAGAGGTATATCACGAGTGGCACCTTCTTGACAATCCTTATGAGAGACCTACCTATCTGAACTCCTCCTATCATTTTAAGTGTGCTTGTTTTGACCTATAGCTTGTGTAGGGAAATGTTTTGGTGTGTTTTATAGTTTTTTAGACCCTAGGTTAGATAGGAACTGTATAAGCTGGCTGATTTAATACAATATAGAAGAGTACAGGGCTTGCCACCCGATTTTATTCCTGGTTCAGGAGAAAATCCAATGGAAGCTATCGACCAAGGAGGTGCTACCACCTCCCAAGTGGGAGATAATGTGGTTACAGAAAGGGTAGGACCATATCCTTCACACTCACCTCCATTGGTCCAACAACCTTTTGAGGGAAATACCTCATTCCATTCTCCCATAGAAGGTCATGTTGATGACAATACCTGTTTGTATTATGGTCCCTATGCTCCATTTTTGGACACCTCTATAGGACAGGCCATTTCCTCATTAGGAACCCATTTAAACTCTTCTAAAGATGAAGAATAATGTAGGAAATACCACACTGCCATTTTCCATGCACAGGAGATTGACAAGAAAATAGATGACATATTGGGCACACCGCCATCACGTTCCACATCTATTCTTGTGGGATACAATTCACTTGTTGATTCTATGAGACCCATTGAACCGATTATATATTGCACGGTAACACCACACAAATTAGGTCAAAATACCACCCCCACCACCTCCCATGTTATGTATGTTCCCAATCCTCCCAGGTCTTCTGCACCTAGGACTCAACCTTCAATTCATGTTTCGTCATTACCTTCTAGTGCCGGGGGGAAACCCCCAACACGACCTACATTATCTGGCACCGAAATTCTACCTAGTCAAGGACAGAACTCTAATATAGAACCATATACAGTTTATGTCCCTCCGACCCATACTAATGTGGTTAATCCCCCATCTAGTTCAGGTCAGCCCTTGGGGGCACAACCTGTAACCTTCAATATTCTGGAGGTTATAGTTATCAAATACCTGTAGGAAACATTAATCACCTACCTAATCCTACAGGAATGCCTTATGCTGGAATTCCATACCCTAGTAATACTTTTACACCATGGGGGAAGCCTAACTAGTCTTACATGCCAGCTATGGGCGGGATTCCTATACATACTGTGGGAGGTGCTGGAGGACCACCTTATGGAGGTCCTCCCCTTGGGGGGCCTAATGTTCCAGGAGGACCTAGTGGTTTTCCTCCTCATGGTCCTAGTGGTGCTAGGGGGCTTGGTGGCTTTCCTCCTAATGGCCCTCCTCCTAGTGGTTTCGGAGGCTTTGGATGTTTACCCCCCAGCGGCCCCGGAGGGTCTTGTGGTCCACCTCCTGGTGGTCTTGGTGGTCCTGGAGGCCCTTGTGGTCCTCGTCTTGGAGGCCCTAGTTGTCCTAACGGTCTTGATCCTGGAACTCAACCCCATGAGGGCATATTTTCCATTACTTCTTCGTCACACCAACTTGTCTATTAGTCCACTTATGGTTCTACTAGTAATTATATGCCATACCAATATTACCAGTACATGCAACCCAACCGCTAGTTACCTTTCCTAGCAACTTTGGACTTACCTGACTTTTCCAAGTTGTTTAATGACCCCATTTGACACAATCCCTCATGGCCTCCCATTCTGGTAAAGTTACCATCAGACATCCTGAAGTTCGATGGGAAGCAGGGAGACGATCCAAAAAACCTTGTCATGACATTCCATTTGTGGTGTTCTTCAAACTCCCTCATGGATGATTCAGTTGAGTTACGACTTTTTCAGCGAATTTTGACTAGAACAACTGCGAAGTGGTACATTGAACTCCCATAACATTCGTTTGTGGATTTTGTCTCATTGGCAACTGTGTTTCTTACACACTTTCAGCTCCCTATCCATCATGAAATGGGTACTAATCTCTTAACTTCTCTGCGACAAAACACCTCCACCCACATAGCCAATAATATCCATGAGTGGAGAAGGCAGAGAAGGCTTGTTAAAGCCCCTATTCTGGATTAGTTATTAGTTGATTGGTTTACCAAATCTTTGTTTCCTCCAATTTCCCAAGATGTGGCTATGGGCAGTGTCGTTACTGAAGAGAAGGCTATTAGTTGAGCCCAGTACCTAGACTTGGTATATTCCCAGTCTGGAACTCTTTATGACTTGATTCCTCAAGCTCCTTGCCCAAGCACCGGTTTTGCCAAACCACCAGCAGAAGTACCTGTTGATGGGATTGTTTGTTCAATCCAGTCCCCATCAGCAGTGAAACCTACCAAGTAAACCTAGACTGCCACCCCTACTCCTTCGACTTCTAAGGTTTCCACCAAGGTCAATTCTATTCAAATTACTCAAACCTCGGGCAATAATAAAAAGAAGGGTAAGAATAAAAAACCCAAAAACCAACAGGAGAATCCGAGAGCAACCAACAATCACATAATGATAAAGGGAAAAGAAAGGAAAAATATCCATGTCTACTATGCAGAGGTGACCATTTCTCAAAAGCGTGTCCCCGTCAGGACAAAATCTCCCAATTTCTTAAGTCAAATCCCACACCTGCAGTACTCATAGATCCTTTTCTCTCTCAACAACAACTGATAGACCACATGTCTAATCAGGGTAACTCTAGTTTTTCAGAGGAAATTTGTATGATGTCCTCAGATACCATTAATCTACAAACTTGATGCTAGAATTATGACAAACCCACAGACAAGAAAGAAGATCATTCTTCTTTAGGGAAAGCTCCCTCTACTAGTTCTCATGAATCCTCATCTCCTGTACCCCTATCCATCGAGAAGCCTACTCTTGACATGATTTTTTGTACACCCAAGAGTATTCTTTGGAAGGTTGTCTTTAACCCTAATGCCCGAGCTCATCAATTTTATAATGTAGTTGAAGATCTCACTCAGGCATCTTATGCAATGTCTACCTTAGAAGTACTCCAAATTTGTCCTACATAGCGCAAAAAATTGTTGATAGCATTATGAGCTTTAGACCCGGATGATACTAATTTGATTCATTTCAAAGTTTAGAACTATAAGTCTAGGTTACCTCATAAACTTTCCTTTTAGATCATTATGAAAGTAGTTGGAAATAAATTTTTTCTAATGGTTCTAGATGAAAGAGCTTCAACCTTGGTTTTGTCTCTGTCTTGTTGGAAATCTCTTGACCCTCCCGAGCTTGTAACATCACCTATGACTCTCAAGGCCTTTGACGGATGAGGTTTCCAACCCCGTGGTTTGATATCAGCCCTAGCGGTCGAGCTTGGGGGAAAAAACATTTCCATTCAAGTAGAAGTGGTAGATGCCCCATTAGATTACAACCTCCTTCTACGAAGAAATTGGTTCTATGCCATGACTCCTGTCATGTCAACAGTATTCCAAACAGTCCAATTTCTGCATCTAGGGAGAATTGTTACCATTCACCAGCTTGATATATGCACACTAGATGTTACTACCTCCATGGCTAATAACATCCCCATGTTAGGCCAGTCCCCTCCTCCTTACGAGTTGATTGGGGTAGGCAAGTTGAAGGATTCATCCCTTATGGGGATTTTTCCATCCACTCCTCCTAACATGGACACTGCAACAGTCCATATGATTGCCTCATATGATTGTGAGCCTAAGGGTAAACAAGTTTTTGATTCCACCTTGTTGAGTTCACATGAAGCAATGTATGACACCATTCAAACCTTTTCTGATGATCACACCGATGACCTTCATCTAGTGGCTTCGAATCTTTACCATTTACCATACTGGTTAGAACCTTCTCTTCCTTCTCTAGATTATCTCTCTAAGACTTTTCCTTTCGATGAGTCCATTATGGAGATCGTGAAAACAGATGAGTCCATTTGGGAGGATCACCATCATAGATCCATGTTCCTCCCCAACACCAGTTTGGTTAACCATGATTATGCATCCCTGTTTCCTACTGATATTGTCAATCTACCCCAAAGTCCCATATTGTTGCAAGACATAGATTCTGAAGGAAACCTTTGCAAAATTACTTAGATGAATCTGATTGACATATCAGCCAAGCCTGATACCATCGAGCATGTTCATGTTGGGAAGAACTGCTCGGAAGATGAATCTGAAGCATACAAGGCACTTTTCAAAGAATTCCATGATATTTTTTCCTAGGCCTATGAAGAGATGTGGGGGATTGACCCATCCATTTTGGTCCATGAGATTAAAACCTATCCTACAGCTAAACCTGTCAAGAAAAAACTAAGGAAATTCCATCCTCGGAAGGCTGCAGCTCTTAAAGCTGAAATTGAGAAACTTCTCAAAGCTGGGTTTATTTATCCTGTACCCCTGATGGAATGGGTATCGAACATTGTCCCTGTCAATAAAAATAAGGGCACCATTAGAGTCCGTATTGACTTTAGGGATTTTAATAAAGCTTGTCCCAAGGACAACTTTCCTACTTCCCACATCGATCAGATTATTGACAACTAAGCTAGAAGTGTCATTTTCTCATTTATTGATGGCATCTCTGGCTATAATCAAATTGAGATATTACCCACCGATCATCACAATACGACATTCACTTTCCCATGGGGAACCTTTTCATATAAGAAGTTAGCTTTTGGCTTGAAAAATGCTAGAGCCACGTTCCAGCATGCGATGTCCTATGCATTTCACGATATTAAACAAATTGTTAAATAGTACCTTGATGACCTCCCTACTCATTCACAGCGATGGGAGGACCACCCTGGTCATCTAAGAGAGATATTCATGAGATGTCATCATTATAATATATGGCTTAATACACATAAATGTGTTTTTTGCATTTTGCATTGAGATGGGATGTCTGCTAGGTTTTGTGGTCTCCAAAGATGTCATCCAGATTGATCCTCTAAAAATTTTCCATTTTCTCTCTACCAGCCCCAACTAATCTCCTTGAACTCCAAAGTTTGCAAGGGAAGGAAAAATTTCTCCGCCATTTTGTGTGCAATTTCGCAGAGAAAACGCATGGTTATATGTGTCTCCTTAAGAAGAACACCCTGTTCTTCTGGGATGACCAAGCCCAACGTGCCTTTGATAATCTTAAACATGATCTGACTCATTCACCCATGATACACCCCCCAGATTATTCAAAGGACTTTCTCTTGTATATTTCTGCCTCCGCTACTACCATCCCTATGGTTTTGGTGCTGGAGAATCCCAACGGTCAGGAGTACGTGATTTACTACGCAAGTAAGAATCTCATGGATTCTGAAACTTGTTATTCACATGTGGAAAAGTTAGCATTGGCCACGGTCATTGCTGTACAAAAATTTCATCACTACATTTTGCTCAGCATAACCACTGTATTGGTAGACCAGAACCCTATGTATTACATCCTGACTTGTCAGGTGCTCAGGGGAGAGTACTCCCGATGGATAGTTATACTATAGGAATTCAATCTAGAATTTGCCAAAGCCACATCAAATAAATCCTTGGTCTTTTCCGAGCTTATGTTTGATATTCCATGTGCTTCGGTGAAAACTGAGCCCAGTGATTCATTTACGGATGAATTCCTATTCCTAATTAGCACTACCGATACATTGTATGGATATTTGCTTATTTATCTCCAAACACAACGATTTCAGCCACATTTATCCCATGATGATCACCATTGTATCTGTCACCACATGAAATACTACCTGATCCTGAATGACACCTTGTATAGACGTGGGATTGATTATATTCTTCGAATATGCCTCACCCATGAAGAGGATGAACATGTGTTGAATGATTGCCACTGTGGATCATGTGGCGGTCATTTATCTGGGATGGCTACAACACAGAAAATCCTTTGCGCTGGCTATTTCTGGCCTTATGTCTTCAAAGATTGTCATGAGGCTGTTAAGAAATTCCCACCTTATCAACACTTTTATCCCAAAAAGCACACTCATCCTGCTCCGCTACACCCCATCATTGTTGTTGGACCATTTTTCAAATGGGGGATTGGCTTCATGCGTTGTAAGCCTACCTCAGCCGGGGGGCATGGTTACATCATCGTAGTCGTTGACTATTTTACAAAATGGGCTAAGGCCATGCCTAGATATGTGGAAGTTGATAAGACTACCGCTCTCTTCCTATTCAATCATATCATAGCTAGATTTGGAGTCCCGTAGTCCATCGTTACTGATCACAGATCCCATTTCAGTAACCAAATGATGGAGGAACTAAGTGCCAAGCTATGTTTTTGCCATGAAAACTCTATGCCATATTATCCACAAGCTAATGTCCAGGTAGAGGCCATTAACAAAGTTTTAAAAACTATGCTTCGTTGGATGGTTGGAGATCATAAATCCAACTAGAACCATGTTCTTTTTTCCACTCTTTGGTCTTATAAGACTTCAGTGAAAAAAACCACTGGTTTCATGCCATTCTAGATTGTCTATGGACTCAAAGCTGTGTTACCACTACTACATTTCTATCCAAAATCCGATGGAAAAATCCGACGGCGCGTGGATTTCTCTTTTTAAACTTACCAAAATCACAAGGATACATTTTTTTTTGTAAATGTGCCACAAGCATCAGTTATGCGATGGCTATTTTCATAACCGTC
This sequence comes from Pseudotsuga menziesii, assembly GCA_001517045.1. Classification (NCBI taxonomy): domain Eukaryota; kingdom Viridiplantae; phylum Streptophyta; class Pinopsida; order Pinales; family Pinaceae; genus Pseudotsuga; species Pseudotsuga menziesii. The sequence continues at coordinate 167,213 of LPNX010473614.1, forward strand.
GCATAACCATCTCTTAAGCTACAGCACATTAGGTGTCTAGGCTCACATGATCTCCCTACAAAAACAAATAAAACCATATAGAATGAATAATAATCCGGGCCTCTGGGCTTGCATGTTTGTCGCACCTGGGAACGCATAGCAGAAGTTCATACTATCATTACAGTTTGACTGAACACAAATATAGGTAAGCTATACCATAACAGAATACTTACATAAATGATGGAGTTCACAGTATAAGCTATGGTACACAGAATCAGATTTGGGGATTCATGGGTTCCTGCGTTTTTTGAGTATTGGTATAGCTTTTTCATTGATTTGAGGGATTGACCATTGATGGCATTGTATTCTATTGCAGTACTCGATGACAGTGGAGCTGGCTGTGATGATGGCGAAGGAGAAAGAGGAGAATCTTGTGAACAATGAAGTATTTTGAGGTGAGGAATGTGGGTAGCCTGTGTTTGAATCCTCAATAGTTGTCCGCGTTGATTATGATTATTACTTGGGTGGTTTTGTTGTTATGATAATGGGAATAGGGCGTAGAAAATACAAGGAAGAAGACGATTCATCTGAGGATGCTGGATCATTCTCCCTTTAAGGTATGGCTGGAAAACACTCTGTAGGCTTTATAGTTTGCACACCATATGTTTGATGAAATTTCCGAGAGAGCAAACCCTCACTGTTGTTTATTGATACTATCGGTACTACATTTATGTGTTTAGGGGCATGAATGGGTATAATCAGGTTTTAATCTAATATAAATTTAATTTTTTGTTTCAAAACCTTGTGTGGCCATGCGTGGACAGGTTCGGTACAGAACCAGCGCTTGAATTGGTTCAAGGGCTGGTTCAGAGGCTTAGGTGGTCCGACTGGTTGAATCGGTTGGTGCTAGTTCTGATTTGGCTAGTTTAAAAAACATGGCTATAATAGGTGCAAACCCTCAACAAACCAACAATGGCCTCATTGGGAGGAACCGGTTGAGGCAATGACAATGGCCTCCAAGGAGTAGTATGGAAGGTAAGAGTACTGATATCTACTAGGAATAAAATAAGTGAACTCCTGGACCTGGAGACATAGTGAAACCAGTGCAAAATTGACCTCAATTTGGAAAGGGTTCAGGTTCTCTGGACACTGTGTTGGGGAATAGTGTTTTTTCACTGGATGATGCAGCGTAGCAAGAGAACCTGAACTCTCTCTGTCTTGGCCCAGTCCTCTAGTAAACTTGGTTGCCAAACTTTGGAGTTGTGCAAAATTGTGGGCTTGATAATGCTATCCAAGAAATCCATCTTGGATGGGATGTCTTGAAAGAGGTGCTAAACAAAATATATGAAAAACATGGGAGGATAAAATAATGTTTCCTTTTGTATTTCAAAAATTGTGTTCAATTTTCAAAGACTTATTTAGTGAGCATCGATCTAAGTAAATTTTCCAATTAAGCAACAATACCAACTGCTCCGTATGCTTATCTCACACAACTTTAAAACTTTTCTGTATTACTGGAACTAGATCCTGTTGATTTGGAAGCTAAAAGTAAAATTGATGCTTAGGGTTGACTACGAGGCATTTACCAGTACTTTCAGTGAAATAGTTGGGTTAATGTTTTATCTTCGCGGAGTCAGTGCAATATACTTTTTATTCAGTAGACTATAAATCAAAATTGCAAATGAACCTTTATTAGTTGGTAGAAAATGTTATTGTTTGGTTACCAATAGCATATTGATATCTGATTGAAAGATGAATTCTGTAGATAAATATTACTGTCAAATTTGGGTAGCTTTTAATCACTTTCAGGAGTTGTTTTACTCACTGCATGAAGATTCAATTAGAGTCTATATCATAGAGAATAATCATGATTTTAGTGTAGAGATGTATACATATCTACCTTGATCTCTAAACAGTATAGAGATGTATACAACTCTTTTAGAATTTCAATGTTTTTCATCATGATTATTACCTAAATCCATTTTCCATTTTTCATAGGGCCTGTATATTGATGCCCTTGGAACTTTGGTCTGTAACTGCAAGCTTTAGCATAGCTATGAAGCTTGTTTCCAAAACCTTGATATTAAATGCTTGAAAAACATAGAGAATTAAGCTATGCATTGCAGCTTGCCTATGCATGTAATGTAATGAATAACCTTTTCGTCCAATTAGTTTTTATGGCCTAATTAAAGCGTGCAGTCAATTGAATTTGCAAACTTGAAGTTAAGAGTATTTACATGGACACATATACTATATGAGATTACATGTGAGAAAACAAAATAGTATGCATCTGGGTTATCCTAAGGTCTTCTTGGGTCTATGCAAGTCTGTGGTAACCTTTGTGCTATTGTAGTTGCTATACGGCATCAGATAGCTAAGACACACTCTAGGTACTTCCCTTGATTCTTCAATTGTAACTTATTGTGATAAATTAACTTCATTTGTTAGCTATATAGTGATCACTAATTTATTTTTGTTGTTATTGCCATTTGATAGGACAAGCAATAGAAACTTGGTCATTAAAAATAGCTATGATATGCAACTCCACAAAAACAAGAAAGGAATCTTGATCTGCATTAGTATTCTCCCTCAAAATTAGGTGAACTGTTTGGAATAGTACGTGACTCAAGCAAAAATATGAAAGGAAACTTCTCTTGATTGACCATCTCTTCTTGCACCGTTTCTTTATCTACAGAATGCCTAAAAAATGCTTCATTCATTCTTAAGCAGTTTGGTGGTATGCTGTAACTTCTGGAGTTACCTTGACAATAAGACTAGTGTTGCCTTTCCAGGAACTAGTTATTATCAATCATCATGGTCTAGCTGCTGATGATTTTTCTCGTAACAAATCTCTTTGCGTATGAAGGAGACAAAATACTAGGATTAGAAAAACCAGGTTAGGTAAACTTGGTGAATTAGTCCTTCATTGATTTGCCTAAGGCATTAGAGTCAATTCTCTGTATAAATGAAATAATTTATTTTCAAAATTTGTTGTTCACAGTTAGAAGATGAACATCCCCACACAAATTATTAGGCAATGCTTGCTTAGTGAATTAGGCCTGAAATGCATTTACCTATTGTTTGTTTCAGAGCCTTTGTTGTGTGTGTAAATGAAATTTCTCGGTTCAATTGGAAATCATGACAATCGCCTTGCAAATTTCTCAAAATAACCCTATGCTTATTAGGCATATAAATTCTCATCATGCCTTTTGGAGGTCCACATTGGCCACTTGTGAATTTTCAATTATCATGGTCTAGCTACTCATGATTTTCCTCATAGCAATTCTGTGTGTGTGAGTGAGCTAATGTACTAGGATTAAAAAAAAACCAGGCTAGGCAGACTTGGTGAAAGCCTATTGCATCAGAGTCATTGCTCTACCTAATGAAATCACTTATTTTCAAAAAAATTTGTTTATAATTAGAAAATGAACACGACATAAACAGTTAGGTAATGCGTGGATAGTGAATTAGCCCTTGAATGCATCCAGCTATTGTTTCAGAGGCTGTGTTGTGTGTGTTAATAAAAATGCATCCGCTTACGGTTTCATAGCCAATGTTGTGATAGGATAATTGTATTAATGTTCACTGAATGACCACAAAAGTAGGTCATTGAGACTGGAGGATACAATGATACATCCAGTAAGGGTGGGAGTGTGAAAGCATCTCCTGCAGAATGCTGAAAGCAATTGGAAATGACAACGGTCTGGAAAATTGATTTGCAATAGAGTTCATATATTGATTATGTTCTTGAGCTGGAAAAGCTCAGTGCTTCAGCACAAGCCCATGCTTTTTCGGCACCCATGTTCTCACCATGGCTTAGGGAGTCACACCAGCCACTTATGTAATATGAACTTACTTCACAAGCCAAAACCTACCCCTTTTGGCAATACTTGTTTCCGCTGTTTAGAAAAATGCAGTGTTCGACCCATTTTCAATTTCAACGCTATTAGACTATTTTAACCAAAGAAAATGGTTGGTGAATAAACTATTGTAGATAGGATTTCTTTTTACATTTAGCAAAGTTTTCAACTTGTTCAACTTGCATTTTGTAGGATTGATTTGCATTTATGTAGAAACATGTTATGAAATGTTTACATAGAAAAACTTTGGACTCCACAAAACCCTTGGCCCAATGAGGACATGACGAGGATCAGGAGACAATTGTCTTCTGTTGTAAATGTCTATCATCTCATGCTTAATTGCTTCTATAGCTTTGTACATGTAGGCTGAAAATATTTTTTGTTCCAGGGATGTATTGTGAGCATTTCTTTTTATATTTTCAGTATATGCTTACACAGAACACTTAAAATGCCTAATGGGTGGAGGTAATGTATGATAGGTCCACTGGTCGAAGCAGAGGATTTGCATTTGTTACAATGAGCACCGTTGAAGAGGCTGAAGCAGCTATTAAAAATTTCGATGGCTTTGTAAGTGAGGGAATGTATTAATTCCTAGAGTTGTTTACTTGTCTCATATTTTCATACAGGGATCAATTTAAGCATTTTTTTTCTAAATCTTATATTTTCAAGCAATTTATATGAATCCTTAACTAGTGTTTTAGAAAATTTTATATTCTTATTGTCTTCGATTGGAAGAAAAGAAACTTAATCAGATTGATAACGATGTGAGCAAACGTGTTCTTAAGCACTATAAGTAAAAGAAAGAAAATAAGGTCTGGAGCTTCTTGTGTTGGTTGGTCCATTGTTAGCAGTTTTGTGACTAGACTGGGTTGGTTGGCCTTATATCAATGCAGGAAATAAGTGGGCGCAATTTGAAGGTCAACTTTCCAGAGATTCCTAGAGTACCAGATGGGTTTCCTAGATTACCAACTAGAGGGAGGCCCACAAGGTCACCTAGTTTTCGTGGCTATGTTGATAGTCCACACAAGGTGTATGTTGGTAATCTTGCATGGAGTGTAACCTCAAAATATCTTAAAGAGGCATTCAACACAAAAGGAAATGTGTTGGGTGCAAAAGTTATATAGGATCGTGAAACAGGAAGATCGCGAGGGTTTGGATTTGTTTCTTACTCGTCGAAAACTGAAGTAGAGGCTGCTCTTTCTGAAATGAACGGATTGGTAACAACTACTATCTCTAGTTTTTCTGATTCAAATTTCAAAATGCATCAAGTTAATATTTCACTACTTTCTCTGTTAGGAATGAAATGTTTTCTTATCTATTTCTAAATTTCTCTTAGATGGTTGAGTATTAATATAATGATAAAATTTTAACCCAAGCATGAACATTTTGGTTCAATCCATTGTTTTGTTCTGTGTTGGTTCCAGGTAGTGGAAGGTCGATCTATCAGATTGAATGTAGCTAAGCCTAGGTCAAATGAAGGTCAAGGCTATTGATCACCAATGGAAAATAACCTACAGGAGTAATTTCTAAGAGCCATGTGCTTGTGTAGGGTTTGGAAAATATGTCCTAGTGAAGATGGCATATGTCCCTCCTCCATCCATACGGTGCCTTTTAGCCATATGTCCCTCCTCCATCCATTGGGTGATCTGGAGCATCTCTATTATGTCCCTCTTGATTCTATGCCATATGAACTAAATCAAGCTGTATATCTTTAGCCATATGTTCTTTTTCCATATTTGGTCCCAAATACCCCCCAATCATTGGAATTCCCTATCAATATGGAGTAGGATTCGTTTAGAAATAAGTTCCCCCCATCCTTGTATCCACATCATAATTGGTCAAGTTCATTTTTTACTTGTATTTGTCTTTGTTCAAGATTCACCCAAAACACTTCACAATCTAAGTAGACATGTAATTTTGACCAATCATGCTTGGGAATCCACAATATGTATCTTCAATCAAGGATGCTAGATTTCCAAGATTGACTGACCTATATCTTATTATTTTCATGGAGGATTGGGATTAGTGACGATTTTTCTAGTCTTTCGATAAGATTTAGAAGTTGTTTCCAAACATCATTTCAAAACAAGGCCATATGGCCATATCTAATTTTTTGGAAACAATGGTTTTCAATCAAAGAATGATTTGGAAATGAAATGTTCCAAATACGAGAGTTAATTATATTTCCTTCTAGTCTTATCAAGTTCTAGAGAGGCAGACAAAGAAACCACTGGCATCAAGCAATTCCTTCCAGTGATGTAGTCCAGCAGGCCTTAATTGACCATCTTGATCACCCTCAAGAACACTTGATACTTTTCTAATAGATGTTGCATCAGGATTCAAATGCCCAATAAAAGTTGAACCATCATGATAAGAGAGGAAAAGTAATCTGTAGGCTGATGTGAAACACAAAGATATACCTTTTGACTGCACATCTCTACCGTGGAGATGGATAGTCTCTGCCAAAACTTGAGCTCCAATATAACCCTCTACTTCTATTTGTTTCCTATGCAACATGCCATGTTGTGATAGTACAAAAAGAACTAGCCAACCACGTAAAATGGGTACTAATACTGCATCAATAATTGAATCTTCCAATAACATAAAATAATGCATAGGGCTAATGTTATCTTGGGACAGGTCATAAATCTTCACAAACTTGTTGGTAACCACCATGAGTTGAACCTGAGAACTAGGAAGCCAGGCTATTTGTCGAATGTAAGCACCTTGCAAAGCAATCCCAATTGCAAGACGATCTGTTATTTCATCTCAAGAATTGACAGTGAGAACTTGGCATTCCTCATACCCAGCTACAGCCAAATAGTTCTCATTTGCAGAGTTGAAAACAAGATGAACTAGTTCAAATTGAACTAAATTCCTGGAAGGAGGCTTCACATTGGACTTGTCTGCTGTCACAGGTGCAACAACTGGCTGTCCAATAAGTTTCCTCGCATCTAAGATTGTTACTTTGTCACCTTCTCCTGCTCCAAGCCTGCCTATGCTATTTATAGTAAGAAGATATTTGATGATAGAGCCACTTGAAAAATGGGATTTAAGTTCCCTTGCATTAGAATATTCTGTTTTAATCTTCATGTCCAGAGATCCACTTTTATATGCCTTCCTTAATTGCAAAAGATCTGAATTGTAGGATAAAACCTTGTCATCACCCAAAACTATCCTCTCATCCTTTGACAATACTGAATGACTAGCCTCATTAATACCAGGAAGAAGGCCTTCAATATCCATATCCATAAAAAGTGATAGAAACCCATCCTCTTCCTCTTTGGGGATAGATAACTTGAAAGTCTTCTCATTCTCCATTCTGTAAGGTGGGGCATTTTATCCTCCATCCATGTGGCACTCACCTGTGTTCAACCTAGGAATATAATTCTCTTGATGATGCAATAAAAGTTAATGTAGGATTTGTAACTGTGTCAAGTGTGCCCAAGTGGAATCTAATGGTAAATTGTGACTTTGAAAAATTCTCCATCAAGGGTCAAAGGCATTCCTCCTTTAGCTTCTTCTTACTACCTGACATGCTCCGAGCTTCCTGCAAGGTGGGGCATTTTATACTTCATCTATGTGGTTCTGGCCTGAGTTCAACCTTGGAATAGAACTCTCTCAATGATGCAAGAAAACTTAATGTAGGCTTTGTAACTGAGTCAGTGGAATCTCATGACAAAATGTGACTTGAAAAAATGCTCCATCAAGCCAGCCATAATCCACTTTTGTTTTTTCTTTTGGATGATGAATTATGCTTGAGCAAGACAGAACAATGTGCATGGTCTCGAATTCTTTGTGTGCAATTTGTAACTCAGTGAACTCCAAAGATCCTCTATTGTGCTGGTAAGAGAAGAAAGCCCATGCAATAAGGCCTAGAATGAGGCTGTCCTTTGGCATTGTTCTGCTGTGTTCACCCTTCATTTAACCTTTAAGGTCTGGGAGGAAAAGGAATCCTTAGGCCGAGATGGCCCAGAATATTTTGCAGACTCAAAACTACAGCAAATCCCTGGCTCCAATCCTCAATGCTTCCATAGAGGTGATTGGATCTGTTCATTTGGCACAGCTTGGTTACAGTTACTATTATCAGAGTACATGCAAGCAAAGAATGATAGATGAAACGTTTAGGAATAGTAAACGGATCCAAAAGCAAAAGGATAACTGCCATGAATATAAAAAAATTCATGACATTTATCATGCTTGGGCCACCTAAGTACATTGCCACTTAAAATCCTTTATATACCAGAATACAAAGAAAATGTTGTACACATAAAAGAGTTTGCAGCAAAAGTCACACTGGACGGTCTTTTACAAAAATATTGGAGGCTTTCTAACCCAGAATTCCTTTAGAGAAATAGACAAGATGCCATCTCCTGGTGTGGATTGTTACAAACAAACAGATAACCCCAGAGGTACCAACGAGCTCTGTTTAGCTGCCTCTTCAAATTCTGGAATATGCTCATAACAATTCTGACCAGTGCATATATGGTGTATCAAAGAGGTTAAGGAGATGGATCCATTTCTGCTGTAATTAGCAGCTTTACAATCTTGTTTGCTACATACTGGAAAAGGCCTTTACTTGTGGTGTAACCCTCTAATATTTCGTCTAGTTTGCTGGGAAGTTTGGATCTATAAATCAAGAAAACTTCATACTGCCATTCTCCTACAAGATATTGTCTGCTATGTCCAGGTTTTACTTTGTTTCGTTTTACAAAATCATTTTTTATGCTATTTGAATTTATTTATTTATAAGAAAAAGAATATTTCCTGAAAGTAATTCTAGTTGAAATTCCACATTTATCTTAACAAGTAAATTTTAAAGTAACATTTAGTGAATTTTTAGAATATTAAAATTCTAAATATATTTAAGTATTTCATCAACTACTGTACTATAATCATACTATGTTGATTATTTGTCGAATTTCAAATTCCAAACATATTTCCGTTCAGGAACTCCCAATACGGCGGAATATTGCCACTATGATTTGAACGACAAGCAAAACACCATAAAGGGCATTCAAAATCTTCATCAGACTAGGAAAAATATAACTGTCAAGAAATGCGAAAAGCAAGAAAGCTAATCTTGAAATAAAGAAACTGCAATGTCAGAAGATCTAACATACTTTGTGTGAACTTTGCAATGAATATGTAAGTGCGGAGCACCTGCTGCATCTGAAACCTGTTCATTTGCTACCTATGATGTGTTTTGTAGATGTACCTTTATTTGAAGTACATTTTCAAGAACTTGCTCAACTATGGACCCTTGGATATGAGTTAGCTGTGATCATGTGCCAACTTTCCAACTTGCTTGATTTTGTAGACCATTACCTATTTCGGAAACTTCTGTCAGATACCCTTCTGTGAAACATAGCCCAAACCAGAAATACTGCTACTCAACGACTCTCTTGGCATCAATATTGATAGAACGCAGTGGATGAGATTCATACTGGCACTTAGTTGGATGCACTGGAGTCTACGCTGCTTAACTAACCTTGTAGTGGATGCTTGGTTGTGAGACATCTTGGAGTAGGAATCAGCTATAGGCAGAAAGGATGCATATGTAAAAGTATTATGTTGAAAACAAAGAATATTGGAAAGGAACAATGTGAGACATTTATTCTCATAGAAAGCAAAAGATTTGAAGGAACCATCTAAGTCTCTAAACTAGCAATTGATTCTCTATAGGCTTTACTCAATCTTGATTCTGCTGTTTGGGTCAGGCTAAATGATGGACTAGATATTAGCACTCCTAAACGAGTGTTTGATGTTACAACATCCAGCAACTATTATTTCTAGGTGAAACTCGAGAATAGTGATAGATGCCTCTTCTTTTGACAAATTGAATGCACTAATCTGTCTTTTCAGGATTAATCTGTATACATTGATCAACACAGAATCCATTTGGATTTTCAAGCTATTTTTAGTGGCCTACTATTTATTGTCATATAAGAATAGTGTCATCAACATAAATTAAAATGGCAATAGAAGTTGCAAGAATAAGGTGTCCATCTGTGTCATGGACATTACCGGATATGAGACCCTTCTATTTCACCAATGTAAATCACAACTAGTTTTGAATCTTGATGGGAGTGGGTACGCTTGCGTTGACTCCTATCATCTATGGGCATATATTATGTATGCCATTAGTGTTACTTGTTCTGGTGCAAACCTTTCTAGTGTTCATTTCATAAGGAGTCTTTACTAGTGATATAATGTTTTATCAAGTATGGAGTTCCAAAACTTCAAGCCTGTCAAATAACAAGTTCATATTCTGTCCATGATGATTGTTAAAGCTAAAATGATATAGGTTTGAATTTTTATTTCTTTCTTCTAGAAAATCTTTCAATATTTTAATTTATTTTTCTTTGTTTTGAACCATTATCTTCTATGTAATAGCTTGTTGGGGAAACTTTTCAACTTTTTCAGTCTTTTCTGGTTTGACATTAATACAAAAATGGACTCAGGACACTTGAACACTCCTACTTCTACTAGATTATGCAACTTTAATATCTGATATCTGCAATTCTGTCAATCTGAAATGATTCTTGCCAAATTTTAGAGACAAAATGCTCGCTTCCCTTCCCATTATTTTGAGAGGCCAGAAAGGGGCCAATTCGGAGCATGTTTAAACTATGGCATTACCAATTAAACTGCGTTGCTGAAATTAATTCAGCAGCAGAATGAGTTACCTATGTTATTTTTGTTTAGAATCCCCATATTTTTGCATCTTTGACTTTACCATATAGTTCCTAAAAGTTGAGCTTAGGTGATGTTTTATGCCATATTTTAGTCAGCTCAACTTATTTTCTTGACCTGTTAATTATTGGATTTTTTAAATTGATGGGGAGATATTGTAATTTAAAAAAAAAAAAATTTAAAAAGTTGTCACTTAAGCGACGGCTGCAGGTAAATTTTTTTAAAACAATTTCAAAAACCGTCGCTTAAGCGACGGCTGAAGGTAATTTTTTTTTTTTTAAATTTCAAAAACCGTTGCTTAAGCGACGACTGCAGGTAATTTAAAAAAAAAAAAATTCAGAACCATCGCTAAAGCGACGCTTACGTTTAAATTTTAATATGGATTAGATGTCGGATAACCAACGATGTACATTTAACCGACGATTTACTGATCTGATGCTTAATCGACGGATTGAAAAGATTTTGGATAACCGACGAAAATCCACCGATGCTTAAAAAAAATCATAGTGTCGTACATGTGACAGGAAAGTGTCGAAAATTCGATAATAGGGCCATCGGATTTTTGGTCGAAATGTAGTAGTGTACCAATTCAATGTTAGATTCCATCTTTACAACTTGCTGTCGAACTTCTCCCAGACACTTCCGCAGAGGAAGAAATATTTTGTACTTGAATAACCTTGACGAGACTCGAAGAGATGCAGCCTTGGCTAATGAGGCACATAAGAAATGCATCAAGGCACAGTATGATAAATCCATCCAACCTCGTTTCTTTTAACGAGGGTGACCTAGTTTTGACTTACGATTATAGATATGACAAACTAGGGAAGGGTAAGTTCGAGTCCATGTGGTACAGACCTTTTGTCATTTCTAAGGTTTTAGAGAAATGAGCCTATGAGCTCGTTGATTATGATGGAATCCCTTTGGGGAAGCCTCGCAATGGGTTGTACCTGAAAAGGTACTATGCCTAGGTCTTTCTTGGATAGTATCTTGTATATATGTATATTGCTTGGATTTCAGTGTGCTTTTAGTATTTTCAAGATGGTTTTGAGTTTAGAGTCCGAATCTGTTTATACCATTTTTTGGTCATGCAGATGGATTTCTATGGCTTCGATGATGGTGCTTGCTACCACACCTTGAATCTCACCTTAGCTGCTTGGGTCCTCTATTCCCCAGCTGAATATTTGGTCAGTTCAGGAGTGATTCGTATAGGTCCCGCTACTAATAACATCATCGAGTATCAAGCAGTCAACGGTATTCTGACTGAAGCTGCGTCCCAAGATGTTCGCAATCTAGTAGTCTTAATGGACTCACAAATCGTGGTTTATCATATGAAGCATGTATACACCATTAGAAATCATGTGCTTCTCCCCCTCTTTCAGAGAGTACATTTTCTAGAAAGATCATTTGAAACTATCACTTATAGTCATATCCCTAGGGAACATAGTGTAGTTGCTGACTCATTAGCTAATTACATCCTACATTGGAATATTACCCATTCATGACATTGAAATCAAACATGGTCCATTGTAAATAAACATTTAAAGACACATAAAACTCATGTAAAATACATTCACCATTTGAGACATGTAAACACCAGGTAAAAGTTTGTATATATATATATATATATATATATATATATATATATATAAACATGTTTTACAAAAAATAGGTCACGAGACCTCATCTGAAGCACGTAGGATTTTAGGAAAAAATCACCATACAAAATCCTGAAGCTATCAGCTTTCAGTAGATATCTCATGCACACAATGTCTAGTGATGCTCGTGGTAGCACATCACTGCCCGAGTTACTCTATGTAGCAGCTTACTCAATCGACCCGGTACTCCCACTGTAGGTCTCTGATACCTCAGAGGGAGGTCATCAATGGAAGCATTTGGGATATCCAAGGTCAACCTCTCTACGTTTTCCTCCAACTCCCCGGTGATATCATCACACCATGGTACAAAGCAGGCTCCAGCCCACCTATTCAATGGAGAAGCTCCCCCAGGTTGGGTTGCTTCAATGTCTGCATGATAATATCCAAGTCTCGTTACTTAACATAAAAAGTATAAAACATAAAAATAAATAAAAACATTTCATCCAGTTTAGGGTTTCTTGCTTCTTACCGATGTCACCCCATTGTTCGCCATGTGGGAGCGGTAGGTCAGGATCTCTGCTAAATTCTATACCTGTGTAAGCATAATCCTCCACCATGAGGATATGATCTCAGAGCCATCTGAATAATAGGTCACCGAACTTCACCTTCCCGCTGCCCGTTCCTGTATGAGCCATAATATGGAACCACCTCAGCATACGGGGGTCCCGTACTCTTAGCTATGTGAAGACCACTTTAGGTCACATTTGTGGTACCCGCTTGAAGAAGAAGCAGGCTAAAATGGAACCAAAGACAAACTGCTTTAGTTCTCCCTGTCGACACTTACTCACCTGATATTTGAATATCGAACGCATGGCTTCTGCCCAGTTGAATACTGTAGGTGCCATGGAATCTATGGCATATACCATGTGTACCCTAGAATCCTGGTGCATGCCTTGACTCTTGGCCACCCTATGCATAGTAAATAGGACAGTTCATAGAGGCGCATCTGTCACTGTCTGATGGGTATTTTCTTCCCCAATGTCCTCGTCCCTGAAACATAGTGACTGTCTATCAACTCTTACTTGGTGATATCCCCTCCCCGGGAACCTGTCAGAGAGATGCAGGAACCCTATCTTGAGAGACCAGTCAAGAAGTAGATGTCCTCTACCTCCACTGTCAAAGTATGGGCCCCAACCTTGAAGTGCTGCTGCTTCGAATTCCACATCCGAAGTATGTGCTCCAGCAACCGCTCATGTGATACCATGCTTGGGGTCTGTAAGAATTTCAGGAGCCCATAGTCCTGTAATGCAGCTATACAACCTACATTCTTTTCAACGAAAGAATCATCATTTTCATGTTGTCTTTCTTTCCATGTCACCATGATTGACCAACAAAGACCTACCAAAAAAAAGTATAGCATACATTAGAATCATCTCCAATCATTTAAATTCGAAAGAATGATTTATGTTTACTTGTGCTATCATTTTGAAATCTCCATGACTGGAACCACCTGTGCACCATTGGAGATAGGTAGTGGCATAGCCTGTTAGCTTTGTTGTAGGTGCGGTTCTAGTGAGGTACCTCGTATCCCGCAAGGGGTATGCACGCTGCCCGTTTCCATGGTTTTAGGGCTTGCCATACAAGCCCAAAACCCCATCAAAACTCAAAATAAAGACTATGAAAATAAATAGTAGGGTTTTGGCTGTTACCTAGAACTCACAACGCTCAAATCCGATAGTGGGAACTCCCGGTATCAGTACCTGAAGATCTACTAGGAAAGTGCTCCAAATGCTCTCCACTATGGGTAAATAGTAAAATGATTTGCGTTTTTACTATTTTCATGACTTATATATGCATTTTTGGGTTTGACATGCTATAGTTTTGATTTAAAATAAATTTTTACTCGAAATTTATCAGTCGTAATCCCTTAATGTTAGTTATGAGTGCATTTAACACTTGTTTTTGAGTCGATTGTAGGATAGAAGAACCATAGCAAAAATCTTTGGGAGTTTGATTATGAATTTTTTATACTTCCATAAAACAGAAAAAGTCAATGAGCGTTTATTACGACACTTTGGTCATGTTCCCGAAACCTAGTATCAAAGGTCTGATTCCATTTCCAATTCTTTCTAGGATCGTAAAAAATTGACATTGTGTAAAGAAACCTCATGGATTCTTCTTTCACATCTTTTCAGGCTCCTTAAACATGAAAAGATCGTCGAGTCCATTTCCGATTCTTTCCAGGCTCGAAAAATTTGACATTGTGTAAAGAAACCTCATGGAGTCCTCTTTAAACTCTTTTTAGGCTCCTTAAATATGAAAATATTGTCAAGCGATCTTGTCTTCTTCACGCTCGTTAAAGCATTTGAAGAGTCATCTCTCTAATGGTAGGATATCTCTTTTTCGGTTTGAATAGACTATTTATGAAAAAGGAACACTCTAGCCAATCATGACTGGAAGAGTTCTCTAAGGTATGATTTTACACTTTTTCAGGCCTTAGAGACTAAATCATATGAAAAAAGACCCTTTGTAGTTTTCTTCTGTAATCCTTCAGACTCTCTAAACATGAACGATACCGAGTTTTATTTCATTGGACTTGTTGAATTAAACATTGAGAGACCCATTTTGGGAACGAACCCGTCCTCTCTCAAGTTCGTAAAACATATGAGTCTTGACTTGTCTTCCAAAAAGCTATACCAAGTTTTTGTTACCCTCTTTGAACTCGTAAAACCGAAAAGAGGTGCTCATCAACCATGATGGGGGAAATGGGAAGGGAATCATTTTTCAAATAAATGGCAGTAGTTTGTCATTACCTTTGAACATGGCACTTGTCTGCATATCATATCAGTCAATTGGGTATTCAGTTGATCTCCATGACGAACCAATTTCATGAGTCATGCCACTCGTTTGAGTCTTTCAAAAGAATGCATTGTCCACTGTTGCATTGTGTGTTTGTCCCGTCCAGTCATGATGCCAAGTCTTTTTGTCATGCCGCCCGATGTTCAAAAGGAATTTTAATAATTTTTACCTCTACAGTCAACACATTATTTGTGTTAGTACTTTTGAGTCAGTCCTATGGTTACTACATTTACATCATTCCAGAACTGTGTTTTGAGTTTCGTGTTGTCGATGTGGGACTCATCATGGCCCTCCTTCGACGAGACTTTTCCCATTGACATCAGCTCGTTAGCTAGGAAATAGTCTTAGAAACAATACTCATTACCTTGAGATCTGTATGCCTTAATGACAGATTCTCTCACTCTCGACATAGGTTCACATCATTAAACTTTGATCTATAGAATCAACTGGGTGTTTGACATCAGGACATCTATTCACACTCATGCAGTATATTGTACTAGGGTACCTTGGGAATCATTGACATCAATGGTGATCTCCCTCACATTTGTTCATGTTTCACATCATTTGCCAGTAATCAAGTGGTTTCTACCATGTTTGACTTCAGATCATTGTAATCACATGGATAGAATCATACTTTGTGGAAGATGAGACGAAGACCCTGGGTATTTTTTTAAGTGCTCATTTCTTTTCCCCAGGTTGCAATGGAGTTTTGTATGTTTAGCATGGATCCACATTTGTATGGTCATGGCTATGCTCAAATTTTCATCTGTATGACATAGATATACATTGTATGTCTTGTATCTATGTCCAAGTTTGAGTCCTCTATCACATGGATCTACGTTGTATTTGAGTAGCCATGCTTGTTTATTCCTCCAATGGATCTGCCTTGTATTGGTCCATAGCCATGAGTTGGTTACTTTTGTCTATGAGTAAAAAATATTGATGTACTACAGATGCCTACTTGATGACATGCTCTGATCGAGCCAACATCTTCACCTCATAGCAATGACTTGTTCTCTCAAAGCTCTCATTTATCGTATCCCTCTAAGACTCATGCTTTGGGGGGAATTCTGTTATACCAAAATCCTGTCACCACCATGTGATCAAATATTTGACTTACATACTTTCCCTTAATCCCAACACTTGGAGTAGAAACCCATGTTGTTTGTCAATCTTTCATGAAAATACTGAGAACCGCGATTTCCCCATTATCCATGAGTGGTACCTTGTCGCACTACTTGTGCCTTGTTATCCATAAGTAGTGCCACCGCTTATAGCCTTTGGTCCATCAATGTTTCTAACCTGAACCGCTCTGTCATAAGAGGAGAAAAGCGGTACCCTGGGTAAAATGAGAAAAAGAGAAGTTTCTCGAGGATTCTAGATCATGATCCTCGTGTCTTCCCTTATCCCTATCATTGTGGGTTAGTTGACCTCAAGATACCCCATCATAGGATCTTAGAGGCCACCTCATCCACAAATATCTCAACCATTCCTATCCATTGATCCTTATAAATACAAGGTCATGTCCATGGTTTGGAGGGAGAACCATAGAGGTATTGTTATGTTATTGGATTGACCACTTGGTCAAAGTCATTTGAGAGAATAGAGAGTAAAGTTGGAGCTTATGGGGATGAAGTGTTCATTTCATGGAGATGCATGTCGACACTAAGGCTTAATTGGTTGTAAACTTCTCCATTCATCTTAATGAAAAGCTGATTTCCATCCCACATTATTGTTGTTTTGATTTCACATGTAAATGTTGTTGGATTCCTTAGTCACTAACATGGATCAATGGATTATGTTCTGGTAGCTTTGATGTGTTTGCATGTTTAATCTGAATGCAAGTACACAGGTTTACTATCAAAGTGGCATTCCAGGTGTCTATGACATCTAGGGAGGGTCTTCATCCTTTGTCGTTCATTTGTTCTGGATATGAACCATTCAAAACAGATGAATGGCTTCTGTCCACAAAAGGTGAAATATTCCTACTTACAGCCTTTACATATATTGGACAAGAGAGAACTGCACTGTAGTTCAATTGAAAGTGTAGTGGAATCACTTTGAGGTAGATGAGGCTACCTAGGAGAATGAGGCCACTATGAGGAATGCTTACCCCGCTTTGTTTCATGATATCATTCAGAGTCCCTAGCACACTAGGGACGGTGTTGTACTAAGCGGGGAGGGATGTAATATACTGAATTTGGACCTACCATTTAGAGGCATGAGCCTATTAATCATGATGATTATATTGATGCTTTATTTTATATTTGGTCAAAGACCCCAATGCATATGAACATGATGATTTGTTTTGTATATTGGGCGTAAGCCAATTATTGATGATACATATGGATATATATATATGCTAGTTGTGTTGGGCATGGACCCTGAAGAACATGAATGATGAAATGTTTTGTGTTGGGAATGGACCCTGAATCACATGATCGATGAGATGTTTTGTGTTGAGTGAGAGGCTTTGGAGCACGTGAGTACTTACATTTGTGTTGAGCATAAAGCTCTGGAACACATGAAAATTTAATTGGAAATGTTGAGCATAAGCTCTAGAGCATTTAGTGTTGAGTGAAAGCTCTAGAATTGCACTATGTTTGTAACTCCCTGCTATAGGAATTGAGTATGTGCTCTGGTAAGTGCTAGGTGTTACTCAAAATAATTTAATAACTTCCGAGCAAAAATGGCTCGAGAAAAATATTAATCATCATCATACTTATTTATAACTGATTAAATGAAATTTTGAATTTTTGTATTCTCATCAAAGTACTAAAGAGCTACCACGTTATACGAGGGAAATCCAACATGCAAGTATGTTTAGAGTTTACTAGCCTAGTAGACCTAAACCATCTATCTACTTGACCTTCATAAATAAGTGTCGTTAAGTCTAGGGATCATGATACATGATGCCCGAATAAAAATGTTAACAAGTATTTTAATACTTTGTATTTTATACATAGTATGTATAAATAATTTATTATGATTAATTATATAATTGAATAAAGAAAAAAAGAGAAGCTCGGCTAATTATTATTTATTATTAAATAATTAATAAATAGTGAAATATATATCAAAGACTAACTAGGAACTAGTTAATAGTTCGTAGCTTAAGAATTGAAAATTACCCAGTAAATTAAAAAGGGTTAAAACAAGAAATAGAGGATTTCTTGATTTAACTGCCCTTTTGACTGAAAATTATGCCTATAAAGACTCAAGCGAAGCAACGTATTGAGGTTTTGATTTTTATCTAGGAGAATTATAATTCTGCCTGTTTTTTTTCTCAAGTGTTTTCTTAGAGAACTTTTCCTGCAAAGAAAATAGGACTAATTTAGAACTGAACACTAGTTTAGGAAACCGTACCTTAGGAGCTCTAAGCTACTTGCATGTTGGAGTCTAGCTTGGGAGGACCCAGATTAGAACTAGGAACGGTTCCAGGTCATGGTTGGGAGGAACGTGGTAGTTCCCAAGTGATTTGGTCATCAAAATCAAAGGTCAGATCTATCTTAAATTGATAATGTTGTTTATTTAAAAAGTGTGTAGGTTTAGCCATTAAAAGAACTTCAGGAAGATAAATTTTAGGTATGATTTCTTAGTATGTCAAAGTTCGTTTCTAGGGTAAATGCTAGCTATTTTTTTTTCTAAAATCTTTTATATATTTTACTAACCCTAGGTATTTAATGTTTTGCCTAGATTCTACTAGGGTCCATATTTCTCTACAATATTCCTAGGGTGGTAAATATTATTTTTGGATTTATATAGCTAGGTTTCCATCTTTAAAGTTTCTCTACTATATTCTTTTAAATATTCAGAAATTAATACTATAAACTAGGTAAGTCTATATTTTCTATTTAATGTTCACCTATTATCTATATCTCTACTGACATATTACATTTGTCAGTAGAGACATGTGTTCCGATTATAGTAGATTTATTCATAGGAGTAAGTTTAAAGAAATAAATATACTATATAGATACCCTAGGGTATTACTTACAACCAAAACTAATTTATAAGATAAGTATATATACAGATAAATAAGACTATCAGGTATAAATGTTTATGGAAACTATCTATACATTTAAATTCCAAAATTTATTAACTCATCTAAGACCTTTCAAGGTCTGTAACTATATTACAAATTACCTTAAAAATACTCCACATAAATGAAACAACATTATCAATAATCAGAGAAAGCATCGTTACCATCCATGTGGTCCTTTACAAATTCCTTGATCATAATTCATATAACAGAACCCATGGTTCGAATTTTCCATCTATGCATAACCATAAATAAAATTACATAACTCAATAAGCTTTACCATTGTCAAACCAAAATATTATATCTTATACAATAAATCTTATCATAATAAAACAACATCGAAATCACATCATAAACATCCACCTAAAATTCTACCAAGTAACAATTTATATAACTTTGTATTAATAAATAGAGGTCGTATTAATAAATAGAGGTCGTAGTATCGATCCTCACGAGTTACAAATTAAATTCATAAACAAAATTAAACACAAAAATAAGGACCTTAACATAAATCATCAACATAACCAAATCGTATAACCTTACAACTGGTTCACAAAACATTTTAAAAGCCATAACATAATGAATTGAATAGAAATCAATCCTGTATATAAATCCATCGTTTATATCACTACACAGGCTATGAATTACACCAAGCATGCGGGATATAAGTTACAAACACCTCAATTGCCATATAATTAAAAAATACCTATGCTAGCAGTGAGGTCGCAAGACCCTAGCTATAGCATGACCTCAGCCACTAACCCTTTTAATACAGAGTCCATTAAATATAACCCTATAGTAAGCGTCGACCACCATGGTTACTAACCCATGGTTTTCCACGGCCCAAATTATATAAGAAACGAATACCATACACAATTTAAATACAAGCTATCACAGCACTGTGTGGAAGGCTCATGCCATTGACGGCATGGCCTTTACCCACATTGTCAAGATTTTACATTAACCAAGATAATCAATGGAAATTACACATAGAGCATTCCATTAGGCGAATGCCTCTGTTTTCAAAACCCCAACCCCATTAAAATACTGTGCCCAATAAAAACGTAGAAGGAAATCACATACGCCATATATCAAGCTAACCATTACATTTTATAAAACCAACAGTTATATCTATTTACACAGATATTACAATGTATGTACACAGTCACCATTAAAAGCCAAGAGCAAGGTTTTGCACCAGCGTTCCAATGGGCTATGGCACAATTACAAGCAATGGTGCAGCCCATGGCTATAAATTCCCAAAACCAAAACATTAACAATTTACTGAAACAAAATTACACAGAGCCGAATGGCCTAGGAAACTAGTCATGGCTTAATGCCCCAACATTAAAAAGAAACCAAGTCTGTATTCATAAACCCAAAGGTGAAATCGAATTCACTACAACATCCAAAACCCAACGAAACAACCAGTTGAAATGTAGCTCTTCCCACAGGATTGAAGAATGAGAAGCATAATCTTGTTTAGCAAGAAGGCTTACCGTGGCCACTAATGCAATGCTTGGAGCCAACAATGTTGTAGCCATGCTTCCCCTCCATTTCTTTCGACACCTGCAAGAAAAAACCAAAATGGGGATGAGGAGTATGCCATCCTATCAAACTGTAAACCAAACATTGTGTGGAAGTATAGATTCAATACAGGCTTACCTCATAGACTGAAGGTCTCTTCCATGGCCATCCCTCTACGCAGAGCCAAAACAAAGAAACCCCAAATGCCAATACAATGCATAGCTATCATGAGCCAATCCTAAGGGAAGGTTGTCATGATTGACGAAGAGCATTAAATGCATTAGGGTGGAGTCCATTAATGATTTATCAAACCCATTCCCATAGCCAAGCCTTGCTACAAGGTATTGTTTAATACCACCCTCCATACCAATGCTTAAACCCTGGAAACGTATGTTTTATACCATATACCATGTCACACCAAACTCTAACATCAACGTTAACATATTACAAATCTTGCATTACGATAGTATTACAATAATGCTTAGTCATAGGTTGCGCTAGTCCAAAGTCTAAAAAACCTTGCTTAGGTATGTAGATAATGTTTAGTCCATAGGTTTAGAGCTTAGGTTTTTAATACCATAGTAACAAGATATTTAGGCTTAAGCACCATGGCATACACAGTATGCCATGGTAATCTCTCAGACTATAAAATCCAAAGCTCTGCACTCAAACCAATAATAACCTGTCAATAAAAGAACATAAGAAATGTTAAAAAGTATAGTAAAAATATACATAGCACGAAAAAGATACTGATGACATCTAGAATGATGAATTTAAACCATAATGAAGAATAATCAATGTACAAGAAATTTTATCCATAATAGCTAAACTGACAATAATGGTACTTACCAAGTTATAAATCCAAGTCGACAAGCAGCATATCAACTAGTAGCGGGTCCTCTAGGATCAAGATGGTCAAACACACTTTACACTCGATCCCATTGCAAGGTAATGAACTATGTAAGTAAATTAGAAAGGTGCCTCAGTTCAATTGAAATAAGTAAGCCTATGTAACCACGTAATACCTTACCTCTCAGATCATCATGGGAGAACAAGTCCCGCCACTCCACCACTTTATTCCCATCAAGAAAGTTAAGTGAGTTTATAATTAAATAAACATAGTACACATGTGCAGGAGTAAAACAATGAACTATACAATTGATTAATTCACTGACATTAATAACTAATATGTACAAATATTTTAAATAACAAAATTAAGACATAAGAAGTAAACAAACTAATAATCACTGAATGGATAAGAGACTAGTAAGACAGTATGAGCAGTTTCTGAAGAGATCAGAAGTTTAAGTAGCGCATGTAATTTCTGCAGGAGTAATAAAGATCCCCTTCAGGTAGTTTTTACTAGCTTATATTTTTTTTTAATTTTCAATTTTTGGGGACATTACATTATGTCATCTACTTTCACATCAGCACTTTCTACTATTAGAATTTAAATTCCATTTACATCTTCAAACAAATAGTTCTAATAATGTTTGTAGCAAAACAATGTATAATGGAGATATAAACTGAACAAAACAAACCACATAGGAAACAAATAAGTATTGCTCAGGAATTGACAGTATCATCCACAATAACAAATTCATTGTTACAATCGTTTACATAGGAAAATAATTTGAATCAATTAGGTATGATTCAAATCTATCAACATGGATCTAACTGTATCTAACTAAATCGTTAAATTATGGTCTCCCAATCAATATTGGAGTCCAACAGATAAACTCCCTGATGTCCAACAAGTAAAATAATCAGTGATAGCTAGTTAACTCAATGCAACTGAGTGTGGTAGGTAGGAAAAGTGCTCCTCCCCATACATCCATGAATTAGTCATGCATTTCTAGCGCTAGCTACCTGTTTGTGAACTAACTGAATGTGAATGGAGGCTAAATAAGAAAAAGTAGTTCCAACTCCACCTACCTGATGGAGGTGAGTTCCAAGACTCCCAGTTTCTCCTAAAATGTAGGGATTGGTCTAGGAGCCGTGCAAACTAATGCATGGACATGTGGTAAGTGGAAGTTAACCTATGTAAGTATTCTCCACACTCCAGTAACTGATATATGTTTCCCCATTAGGACAAGCGGACCCAATGGTACTAGTGGACCCAAATAATGAATTAAGGTTCCTAAGTGAGGCAAATATAATCTAATAGATAGTATGATCAAGTGGGGATTAATAATCCTAAATCCCCCCCCCCCTCTAAATCCTAAGTTGGACAACTGTGGGCCCTGGTAACAAGACCATAGGTCACCCAAATACAATCTAAGAGACATGAGTAAAAATTTATGCTTAATACAATTGAGGTAATAGGGGAAAACCTCATGGGAAACCCTCTCTCCCTCAAAATAAGCAGGAATACAAATTTTGAAAAAAAACTTGTGAAACTTTTTGCTACCAATTGTAGCATCATATTGGTTCTTCTGTGAAAGTGAACCTCTAAATAAAAACAAATTCTCATGTCCGGAGTAATCTTCCTCTTTGGAAGAAGAACAATGTACTCAACTGAATCAGAAATATAAACAACTCCACAATGAAAACTGGACCCATTTAGAGCAATTGAAATCAACTAATCGGAGAGAAGAGATTATTGGGAATTAGAACCATGTGAGGAGCACCCAAGAAACTAATATATGTCATCCTTGATCAGAAAACCATGAATGGTGAAATCAACCCCAAGTGTTAGGAGCAAGTGTGCAGGAGAAAGCAGGCTCTCTCCAACTTTACTAGTTCTGTGAGGAGATGAGCATGTGACAAAAGGTAGAGAAGGATTGCAACCGTGGAGAGAGAATTATTGAGCTTAATAATCTTCTATAGCTTCAAAAATATCCAATAATTCACAACATTTAATATAATCAATCTCATAAGAGAAAACTACCATCGAATCCTCAACAACAAAATTGAAGGGGACTTATAGTGCTTCATTTGTCACACCAAAATTGATGCAAACAATTACAAGCAATACCGGAATCTATTGAATCTTAAAACCTCAACCATATTATCAGATAATAAAATAAAATATATCAGAAAAGGTTCATATCAGATTCAAAACTGTGAAGTGAAATCAAATCCCCAACAACAATTTTGAAGGAGATTTGCGGTACTTGATTTGTCACACCAAAAGTGATGAAACCAACTACAAGCAGTACTAAAAAGTCATGAACATGAAGTATTGAACCAAGTAATATCAAATAATATCTAAATAATATCATATTATATCCAAATAATTCCATATCAGATCCAAAAGTGTGTAATGAAATCAAATCCCCAGCATCAATTTTGAAGGAGACTTGCGGTACTTGTTTCTTCACACCAAAATTGATCAAAATAGCTACAAGCAGTACTAAAAGATCATGCACCTAAAATATTGAACTAAGTAATATTAGATCATATCCAATTAATATCATATCAAATACAACAAATTTCACATTAGATCCAATATTTTGCTCCATCGAGATGGTAGATGCACAATTTTCTCCTTCCTCATAATTATGAATATCGGTGCATGCAATCATGTAGTAATTTGTTGGAAGGTCAAGATCAATGAAAATGTTTGAATCACTGCTACAACCTGAAATTATTAACCAAATATCCAAATATTTACAAAATATAGTATCAGCAAACTCATGAGAGAAAAGTGATATCAAATCCCCAACATAAATTTTGAAAGACATTTTTGGTACTTGTTTCTTCACACCAAAATTGATGAGAACAGCTACAAGTGGTACTGAAAGCTATTGAATCCTACAACCAAGTAATTTCAAATAATATCCAAAGAATATCATATCATATCCAATAAATTCCATATCAGATCCAGGAGTTTTCTCCACCGAGCTGGTAGATGCATAGTTTTCTCCCTCTTCAAAACCTTTGAAAGATATTTTTGTTACTTGTTTCTTCACACCAAGATTGATGAGAACATCTACAAGAGGTACTAAAAGCTCCTGAACCCTAGAACCAATTAATATAATATCATATCCAAATAATATCATATTATATCCAATAACGTCCATATCAGATCCAAGAGTGTGCTTCACTAAGATGGTAGATGCGCAAATTTCCCCTTCTTGAAAACCATGAGTATCGGTCCATGCAATCATGTAGGAATTTGTTTGAATCTCTAGATCAAGGAGATTAAATGGATCACTCCTATAATCTAGTATTATTTCCAAAATATTCAAAGAATTACTTATCTACACACTAGAAACATCATTAGGGACAGATAAATAAAATTCCTCACCTTTTCCTGGAGAAATCACCGGTAAAATATGCACAGAATTTGTAGTAGAAGAATCATTGGAGAATTTTTACATAGAATGGAAGGAGATATTTTATTTAATAAAATAGATTCGAATGTCTTCTTTTGTATCAGGCATGTGAGGAGATGAGATATTAGAGATCTCATACACTTCCGGAGCAAGAGGAGAAGGAGTCACTCCAAGGAGACTTTCTTCTTTTTGAATTGAACGCGAGGAATATTTTGCTTCTTCTTCATATTGAACAAATTCATCAAAGACAGTAGAGGCCAATGATTTTGATTAAATAACTCTTGTGTTTTTTAATGTTGCATCCAAATTTCTATAACTATCCTCATTGTGCTTCCGAGAGGTTCTATTCAGTTTTGTACAGAGATATTTTGGGTATTTTGCAACATAGAAAAAGTTAGCACACACTTGGAGAAAATGCCGCACATATTGTTCCATAACCTCTATCACTGTCATTCATCTATTCATTCTCATATTCATAAGACTCTTTACCATGTCCGATAGATACCTCGTAGAGACCTTGTCTCTTTAGAGATGCAATCATATTCAACTTCCATTCTGAATATCTTGTGAATGGAGCAAGAAGATGAACTGATAATATTGAATCCATATGAAGTTGAACCTGCAAATATCACTGCAAAACTAAAAATATTCAAACTTTTAGAATCATGCTTTTCCTCTCTAGTGAAAAACAAGCATGAAACCCTACCCAAGAAGGCTCTGATACCATATTAGAATTAGAATTCCATTTAGATCTTCAATTAGATAGTTCTAATAATGTTTGCAATAAAAAAATGGAGAAAGAATATACTAAATGTAAAAAACAAACCACACAAGAGATAGACAAGTATTGCTCGGGAATTTACAGTATCATCGAGAATAATAAATCTGTTGTTACAATAGTTTACATAGGAAAAGAATTCGAATCAATTAGGGGTGATTCGAATATATCCACATGGATTGGACTGTATCTAACTAAATCTCTAACTCATGGTCTCCCAATCAATATCGGAGTCCAACAGATCAACTCCCTTACGTCCAAAAACTAAAACAATTAGTGACATCTAGTTAACTCAGTGCAACTAAGTGTGGTAGGTAAGAAAATTGCTCCTCCCCATGCAGCCATGCATTAGCCATGCATTTCTAGCACTAGATAACTGATTGTGAACTAACTCAAGGTAATTGGGGGCTACGTAGTACTAACTAGTTCCAAATCCACCTAACTGATCGAGGTGGTGCTGAGACTCCCAGTTGCTCCTACAATGTAGGGATTGGTCTAGGAGGCACCGAAACTGATGCATGCACATGCAATAAGTGGTAGCTAACCTCTATAAGTGTTCCTCACACTCTATTATTTGATCTAGGTGGCCCCATTAGGCCAAGTGGTCCCAATGGTACTAGTGTAACCAAATAATTAATTAAGGTTCCTAAGTTAGGAAAATATAATATAATAGATAGTATGGTCAAGGGAGGATTAATAATCCTAACACCCACCCTGAATCCTAACTTGGACAATTGTGGGCCTTGATAACAAGGCCATAGGTCTCCCAAATATAATCTAATATATATGAATAAAATATTATACTTAATAAAACCGAGATAATAGGGGAAAACCGCATGGGAAAACCCTCGCCTCAAAATAAGCAGGAATACAAATTTTGAATAAAAACTTGTGAAAACTTTTGCTTCCATTTGCTGAGGCATATTGGTTCTTTTAGAAAGGTAAGGCTATGCATACAAACAAATTCTTAGGTATGGAGGAATATTCCTCTTTGGAAGAATAAAAATGTACTCAACTGAATCAGAAATATAAACAACTGCACGGTGAAAACTGGACCCATGTAGAGCAGCTGAAATCAACTGATGATAGAGACAAGATTCTTGGAGATTTGAACCATGTAAGGAACACCCAATAAAATTATATATTTCATCCTTTAACAGAAAACCATGAATGGTGAAATCATCCCCAAATGTTAGGAGCAAGTTTCCAGGTGGAAGCAAACTCTCTCCAACTTTACTAGTTCGATGAGGAGATGAGCATGTGACCAAAGGTAGAGAAGCCCTGGGACTAAGAAGACCAAATGTTTGAGATCCATAATCTGATATAGCTTCAAAAATATCCAATAATTCACAACATCTAATATCATCAATCTCATAAGAGAAAACTAACATCGAATCCTCAATAGAAAAATTAAAGGAGACTTGTGGTGCTTGATTTGTCACACCAAAATTGATGCAACTAGTTACAAGCAATACTGAAAGCTCTTTAATATTAAAACCTGAACCACATATTATCATATTATAACATAAATCATATCCAAAAAGGTTCATATCAGATCCAAAACTGTGAAGGGAAATCAAATCTCAAGCACCAATTTTGAAGGAGAGTTGCGGTACTTGATTTGTCACACCAAAATTGATGAAACCAACTACAAGCGGTATTGAAAACTCATGAAACTGAAATATTAAACAAATTTATATTATATCATATCTAAATAATATCATATTAGATAAAAATAATTCCAGATCAGATCCAAAAGTGTGTAATTAAATCAAA
>LPNX010473638.1:6224-49562 GCA_001517045.1 Pseudotsuga menziesii
CCGACTTGAAACTTTCTGAGAATGAATAACAGAGAATATTGAACTAATTCCAATCATAAATGGACAATGAAAGGCTCTCCCAATTCGAAATCATTAGCATTACAATGGTTCACAACAAGATAGTGGGGAAATGACACTATTTCTTCATTGTTCAACATTTTTACATGAATTATTTTGGGTATTTCGAGTATTATGAACGTGAAATAAAAAGGATATACATCATAACATAAGATAATGGGCATTAGAATCTTCCCCAAAGAGATCAATAGCTCACCCAATGCGCAATCCCTCCATTGGCATGAATATGGTGTGAAAAATGGAAATAGTTGAGAGAGAGTGCTGCAATAGAAGAATCCACATGATTTCCTATAGCTTACACCTGCAAATAAGACTCCATTAAAGCTCCATGAAAGACCTGAGTGGCCTCTCCAAAAACCAACTAGGATGGAAATCTTTCACCCTCAAAATTGGCTTAAGCAAGAAAACTAGTCATCCACTAGCTCTCACAATTCACAAATAACAATTTCACAAATGAGCAAAAACTTCTTCTCATGAATGATCCTTGTATTTTATAAAAATTATTGGTATTCTAAGGTTCCAGATCCATCCATAAACCAAATCCAAGTCGAATTGGTGTGGTTTCTCATGCTATGCCATGTGGCCTCTCTCTTCACCTTCCCTCTTCTCCCAACTTTGAGTAGGAGCCTCTTGGCCTTCTCCAACTCCCAATTTCGACCTCCAAGATGCTCTATTCAGGCCTGACATGTCAGTATGTCAGTATGTCAGCCTTCAGATCTGACTTGGGTCATAAATTTCATAGAATCTCCATCATTGGTGTCACAGTTGTCATAAATGTAAGGGATATCTAGCCAAGTGTACATGAAACTCCCATTTGGCTCTTCCTCTCCCTTGTAAGTTACAATTCATCCCAAATTCGACCTATGAAGTATATTGACAAGTATATTAACCTCATAATCCATCCCAAAACATTAGGCTTCCCATAGATTCAAAATTACAAGAGGAGGATGCCATTTAACATATGGATTCTAGCTTGAGTGGGCCCCACAGTCTCCATGTGTCTCCACTCTCCATAGCCATTTAATTTTTCACTTGCATTCATTTAATTAACTCCATTAAATAAATTCTTATTCCTTCTAATGTTTAAACACCATTTATTAGCTCCCTTATTAACTTCGCAATGTTTCCACCCAACCTAGGGAACTAGTAGGATTGATGGAATTTTCCCGTTATGCAATTATTTGAATGGGGACATTACACTCCTCCCCACCCAATATTACTTGTCCTCAAGCAATTTTAGATTTGGACGTTGCAAAATATTCTCCTCTTTCCATGTGGCATCTTCACTTGGTAGATCTTTTCATTGCACCAAGTATTCTTTGAGTGTTCTCCTCCTCAATCTTCTCTCCCTTGTCTTCAAAAAAATTTCTGGAATAAGTGTGAGCTGTCCTTTATCATCCAAAGGAGGAAGTGTATCTAAGATGACAATTTGTTGACCAATAGCTTTCTTGAGATAAGAAACATGAAATACATTATGAATTTTACTCCCTTCCGGAAGTTCCAACTCATATGTTACTTCTCCAATTTTCTGGATTACCTTGTAGGGCCCATAGTATCTTGGCTTTAGATTTTTTGCTCCATTTCTTTTGAGGGATGTTTGTTTGTATGGATGCAACCTCAAATACACTAAATCATCAACCTGAAAGGTCCTTTCCTCTCTATGTTTATCGACATATTGTTTTTGTTGATTTTGGGCACCCTGCAAATTGTCTTTTAAAAGCTTTAAAATTTCTTGGCTTTCTTCCACCCAATCTTTAGCTTTTGGAGCTCTACTATCACCAAATATCATATCAGCAAATGTAAGTGCATCATAACCATATAATGCTCTAAAAGGAGACATCCCTATTGACATGTGAAAGGTGGTGTTGTATCAAAACTCACCCAACTGTAGCCATTTGGTCCAATCCTTTTGTTGTTCTCCCGCATAGTTTTGGAGGTACCCTTCCAACCATTTATTCACCCTCTCTGTTTGTTCGTCAGTTTGTGGATGTTAGCTTATACTTGGAGTCAATTTAGTTCCCGCTAATCTGAAAATTTCTTGCCAAAAAGCACTCATGAATCTACCATCTCTATCACTCACAATGCTCTTGGGGAGCCCATGCAATCTGAATATTTCTTTGAAACAAATATCAGCCACTTGTGCAGCACTAAAAGAGGATGTAACAGAAAATCAATGAGCAAACTTAGTCAATCTATCCACTACCACATATATGCAATCCTTCCCAAATATTTGGGCAAACCGGTGATGAAATCCATTGATATACTGTCCCATTTTTGCTCCGGAATGGGCAATGGTTGTAATAAACCAGCGGGGTGTGTGAGTTCTGATTTGTTTTGCTAACATACCTTACTTTCATTGACATACTTTTGAACATCTTCCTTCAACCCTTTCCAATAGAACCTTTTCCTTAGATGCCTATAGGTTTTGAATATCCCCAGATGACCTGCTAGTGGGGAATCATGTGCTTCCTGCAAAACTTTGTATTTAAGCTTTGAATATCGAACCAAATAAATTCTGCCATTATAATATATCAGCCCATTCAAAATTCTGTAGTTATCATCTCCCATGAGTCCATCTAATACATCACAAGCAAACTTATCTTTTGCATATTCAACTAGTAGCATGTCTTTCCAATTTTTAGCAATGTCCATAAGAGAAAAAGAAGGTATTCGAGATAATGCATCTACTACAATGTTATTCTTTCCTTTCACATATTCAATATCAAAATCATAAGCTTGGATCTTGCTTACCCACTTTTTTTGCCTTTCATTTAGATCCTTTTGGGTAAGGAAGTGTCTTAGACCTTTATGGTCAGTTTTCACCACAAACTTGTTTCCTACCAGGTATTGTCGGAATTTGGCCAAGGCATGCATGATGGCCAACATCTCTTTGTCATATATGGAGTAAATCTTTTCATGAGGCTGCAACTTTATGCTCTAAAAGGCTATAGGGTGTTGTCCTTGCTTTAGGACAGCCCCTACTCCTTCACCTGAGGCATCACATTCAACAACAAAAGGATTAGAAAAATCAGGTAATGCAAGTATGGGACAACTACTCATTACCTCTTTCATTTTTTGGAAGGCATTTTCAGCCTCTTCATTCCACTTGAAAGCATCCTTCTTAGTCAAATCAGTGAGTGGAGAAGTCAACTTAGAGAATCCTTTCACAAACTTCCTGTAGTATGTACATATTCCAATGAAGCCTCTTAATTCTTTGGATGTTTTTTGGTGATGGCCATTCTAAGATAGCCCTGATATTTTCCATGTGTGCTTTCAATCCATCTTGCCCAATAATGTGCCCAAGATATAATAGTTCTTTCATCCCAAATTCACATTTTGACATCTTAGCATACAAAGACTGTTCTTGCAAAGTTTTCAACACAATCTCTAGGTGTTGCAAGTGCTCTTCCCAAGTTTAACTGTAAATAAGAATATCATCAAAGAAGACTAAAACAAACCTTCTAAGCGTCTTGCAAAAGATTCTATTTATACATGCTTGAAATGTAGTTGGAGCATTAGTCAACCCAAATGGCATAACAAGAAACTCAAAGTGACCATAATGACATCAAAAAGCAGTCTTTTGCACATCTTCCTCCTTCATCTGAATTTGGTGATAACCCGATCTAAGGTCAATTTTGGAAAAGTTTGAGCTCCAAATAGCTCATCCATGAGCTCATCAATCCTAGGGATAGGATATCTATTTTTGATGGTCTTCTTGTTCAAAGCTCTAAATCCTATGCACATCCTCAAAGTTCCATCTTTTTTCTTAATACCAACACTACTGAAGAAGCATAAGGGCTAGAGCTTGGTCTAATGAGTCCCAAATCTAAGAGTTCTTTAATGGTCTTCTCAATCTCATCTCTGAACTTCTTGGGATGTCTATTGGTATCTGAATGGGTGAAGTACCCTCCTCCAAAACAATGTTATGCTCAACCCCCCTATCAGGTGGTCTACCAGGTGGAAGATCTATGTGCAAAAGTGTCTCTATCTCCTTTGGGTGTTTAACAATTCTGATTTTTGGCTTGGGAGAGGTGATATAACATTCAGCAGCCCATTCAATATCACCATGCCTCAATATATATCTCATACTATTGCAATTTACTACCTGTTTTGGGTAAGTGTGCTGCCCTCTCACAACCCTTAGTACCCCTATTGAATCTTGAAATTGCATTTCATGAATTTGATAATTTACTAAATGCTCTCCTATATAATACAACCATTGCACTCCCAATACTATATTAGTATCAGCAACATCAACCACATAAAAACTATCAACAAAAGTATAGTTACCTATGGTGACTTGCAGCTTTGGAACCCATGTTTTGCATTGCATGGTGTTGTGACTTGGAATGACAACTGTGAAGCCATAGAATGGTTCATTTGGTATCCTTATTTTCTCCACCATATTTACATCAATGAAATTATGTGTAGCTCCTCCATCTACCAAAACTCTTTGTCCCAATACCACACCCTTGCATCGGATTGTGTGATAGCGAGGAACTGCTGAAAGTACTGCCATTCTTGCTTTGTCCTGTGAAGGCTGATTTTCTTCTTGTCTTTCTTCTTTAGCTACTGTCTCATATGCCTCCTCTTGATCTGAAGTGTGCCCCTATTCATCCATACCCCCTTCATACTCATCATTATTAGAAAATACTTCTATGTATTGAGCCTTTCCTTTAGCACATTTATGCCTCGGTGCCCATGGTTGGAAGCATGTGAAGCACAATTTTTTCCTTCGAAGTTCATCCCTATTTTTTTTTTCTTTATTATTCTTTTCCAATGTATCCTTTTGCGAAAACATCTTATTAGGTGCATCCTTTTTCCAATGCTTTCTTTCAAATTTGAAGTTAGGCTTGGGAGGAAATCTTGTTCTAAGAAGCACATTTTGAAGATCTCTAGTCAAGCTCATTGCATCATTTAAGTTAGTATGCTTGTGGGATTTGATCAAACCTTTTAAGGGATTTACCAAACCTTCAGTGAAAAGAAATACTAACCTTCCCATAGATACATCATCCACCTTAACTGATAATCTTTGGATTTCCAAATATATTCAATAGGAGTCCCTACCTGCTTCAATTGTGCTAGTTCTTTGAAAGACAATTCTAGATCTTTTTGCTCAAACCTTTCTAATACCATGTCAATAAATTCCCCATATTTTTTAATCTTATCATGACCCAAAGTTTTCAGTCAATGGAACCACAATTCATTGGAATCTCCATCTAAGTGCAAAATAGCCATTTTTAAAGCATCTTCTTCCACCATTGGATTCGGCTGAAAATACACATCCAATTTTTGCACCCAAGTGTTACCAGAACTTTGAGATGAACCATCAAAAGTAGGAAGTGGCACTTTACCTATGGCACAATTCAATTCTTTGTTTTTACGTAGAGACTTATTGTCCTTTTTCTTTTTGAGTTTGTTTGCCATGGTGAAGTACTGCTCAAATGTTATACTCTTCCTACACTCTTCATCCAATTTAGCCCATTATTTTGTTATTGTATCAATTTCAAATTGAATGTTAGTCTCTTCTTTGGGAATAATAAATTTAGGTGCAGTAGGCCTTGGTGTGCTCTGAAATTCATGGGGTCTATTATGGGGTCCTATTCTCCAAAAAAAATTCTCACCCATTGTCTTCTTTTCTTCTGAGTGTGAACTACTGATATCTCTCATTAATCCCAATTTGCTTTGAAATTGGCTACCTAACAATTTGAATCCTTTCATAAGCTGTTGGTTCATGTTCATAAGATGATGGTTCATGTTCTTGGTTATGTCATCAAAGAGAGGTTTTATGAGTTTAATATATTCAATCTTTCCATGGTTAGTGGGTCCCTTCCCATCGCTAGTCATAGTTTCAACAAAATGTACCTCTTCTTCTACTACTTCTCCTCCAACAAAAACACTTTCAACTTCAGGATCTAAGGGTGGTGGTTTATTGCTTTGACTCCTTGTTACTACCATCAGGTGCCAAGACCATGCCCTGATACCACTTGTAATGTCCCATTTTGGGATTTTTTTTAAAATGCCCAATTTTCCAATTTTTCTGACTTTTGGCTCTTAACTAGTTTTGATGTCTAGACCTCCAAATTGACCCAAATGCTTCCAAATTTTCTCTGAAGGTACATGAATGATAATATAAATTAAATATCATTCTCATGTATGTTTTTTGACCTCCCAATTACATCTACAAACTTGATAAATATTTTGTTCAAAGTAGGAGCCTTTACTAGCAAATTGGGGCTCCAATTCCCCCCAGGTAATTACCAAAAATGGCTTCACAAATGATCCCAAAGTCACTTGAATTTATTAAAATATGCTGGTTATGTGTAAGGGAAATTTTCAAAGTCTCATATGCATCATGGTTAAGTTTATACAATCTGTTATGACTCTTTCCAAAACAACTCCCAAGTCACAATTTCGACCCTTGGGGAAAATGCACCAAATCTTCTCCCAATGCAATAAAAATGAGTAAAATGGATTCCAATGCTTAATTACTGAAAATGAGACTTGAAATAAAAATTAATTAAATTCCATACATCATACATTTATCAGATATACATTCCTCCATTCAAAATAATAATCATTACCATGGCATATATCAAAATAGAGTGGAAATGGTCATTGTTTGCTCATTAAAAGTCATTTTGACATACAAATATTGGGAATTTAGACTTGAAACTTTTTGAGAATGAATAAAAGATAATATTGAACTGATTCCAATCATAAATGTACAATTAAAGGCTCTCCCAATTCGAAATCATCAGCATTACAATGGTTCACAACAAGATAGTGGGGAAATGACACTATTTCTTCATTGTTCAACATTTTTACATGAATTCTTTTGGGTATTTTGACCTGAGAGTATTCTGAACGTGAAAGACAGAGGATGTACATCATAAAATAATATAATGGGCATTATAATATTCCCCAAAGAGATCAATAACTCACCCAAAGCGCAATCCTTCCATTGGCATGAATATGGTGTGAAAACTGGAAATAGTTGAGAGAGAGTGCTGCAATAGAAGAATCCACATGATTTCCTGTAGCTTACACCTAAAAATAAGACTCCATTGAAGCTCCATGAAAGAACTGAGTGGCCTCTCCAAACACCAACTAGGATGGAAATATTTCACCCTCAAAATTGGCTTAAGCAAGAAAACTAGTCATCCACTAGCTCTCACAATTCATAAATGACAATTTCACAAATGAGCAAAAAACTTCTTCTCATGGATGATCCCTATGCTTTATAAACATTATTGGTATTCTAATGTTCCAGATCCATCCATGAACCAAATACAAGTTGAATTGGTGTGGTTGCTCATGCTATGCCGTGTGGCCTCTCTCTTCACCTTCCCTCTTCTCCCAAATTTGAGTAGGATCCTCTTGGCCTTCTCCAACTCCCAATTTAGACCTCCAAGATGATCTATTCAGGACTGACATGTCAGTATGTCAGTATGTCAGCCTTCAGATCTGACTTGGGTCATAACTGTCATAGAATCTCCGTCATTGGTGTCATAGCTGTCATAAATGTAAGGGGAATCTAGCCAAGTGTCCATGAAACTCACATTTGGCTCTTCCTTTCCCATGTAAGTTAGAATTCATCCCAAATTATACCTATGAAGTATATTGACAAGTATATTAACCTCATAATCAATCCCAAAACATTAGGCTTCCCATAGATTCAAAATTACAAGAGGAGGATGCCATTTAACATATGGATTCTAGCTTGAGTGGGCCCCACAGTCTCCATGTGTCTCCATTCTCCATAGCCATTTATTTTTTCACTTGCATTCATTTAATTAACTCCATTAAATAAATATTTATTCCTTCTAATGTCTAAACACCATTTATTAGCTCCCTTATTAACTTCCCAATGTTTCCACCCAACCTAGGGAACTAGTAGGATTGATGAAATTTTCCCGCTATGCAATTATTTGAATGGGGACATTACATATGTTAGGATTTTTTGTTTGATACTTTAGTTAACAAAACCCACCCACCATACCATACGTTGTCTTGAATCATGTAAAACTGATTGGTGCTTCTAATAGCCCACCTCCTAGAGTCATGAAGGAAGCCACACTCGCTACCCAATCTTTTACTAAAAATAAGAGTGGAAAAAAGAAACAAATGCAACAACATAAGCTGCTTTGAACCAAGTTGTAAACCCTCCTCCTACTGCCATAGCATGAGCACCATTTCCTTGCACTATGTGCAATGTTTTGGTTCATTCCACCCAATATTGTCCAAAGTTTCCTATCTTATGCACTCACCTCAAAGTGATAGAGGAGAAGACCGATGAAAACACTTTGGTTTCTCATCTTCTAGATGCTCGCAAGTAGTGCAACAAGTCCTTGCACACCAACCATCCCTACACGTTGTGTGGCGTTTATGTTTACTATTCACATCGTTGTACTGATCTCCCTCAATTTTTTTCTATGTTGGTTGATTTTCGTCATCTCTCACTTGAGTCCCATGTCACCACCATTGAGGGAGTACACCCTCCTGCATCGTCTTCTAACGCGATGACCAACATCTATTACATTTCGTCCTACAGTGAGGCTTCCTCGTCATCCCATACCACAACGATTGTATCAATATACAAGTATCCATTTGAACAATTTATTCGATCCTTTCAAATTTATTAAGAGATTCTTGAAGCCCTATAGAATCAAAATTCTCTTGGAATGACATGCACCATCACACATACTTCATTCCAGAGGATCTTACCCTTCATTTTCTGTCTTCATATTAGTTCTCCATTGAATTGAAAGAATTTATTCCTCTTGGTAATGTTTATTGGTTCAAAAAGACGATCCTATCCCTGGACGCATTTGAAGATGGTAATATGGCCAATATCTCTCCCACCAATCAAGTGGACATTTCAGTTAAACCATGTGTCACCACACTAGTAGAAAGATGGGTGACAAATGACTATGTGATTAAAAAATTTAGTCATGAGAGTGTTTTTAAGCTAAATATAACTAAATTTGATCAACACAACTAAAAATGTCTAAATTAAATGACTAATTTAATCATTGCATAAAAAATACAACTAAATCATAAGTGACACAAATAAAAATGACTAAAACAATGACTAACTTTCATTAGAGAGGTGGTCCAATGAAAATGAAAATTACAAATTTGAGAATAAAATTTTACAATTTCGTAAAACAATATAGGGGGTCTTTGATTCTATATATGGTGTTAAAGTAAATTGGGTCTCTAAATCCATATGCAGTGTTAAAATTTACTTAATTGTAAAATTTTATTGCAGAAATTGCAATTTTTTTATTGTCGAATTTCATTAAATAAATTACCTGTACATATTATGTCGAGGTGGAGGGCTTTGAACATAGGACATGTGAGGAAGAGTGTGCATATTATATGGGGGTGGGGGGATTTGAACATGGGCCTCACCCAAGTAATCTCAACTAATTCCAGATTCTTCTAAATTTAAAAAATATATAATATAGTTCTTATATACATTACATTTAATATATATTAGCAATATATAATATTTATACATATTCATTATAGATAATACAGGAGGATTATAGATAAGAGTATGATAATATTAATATAATATGTTTTAATATATCAATATATTAGATAATAATATTAAGAAATTTTCCTCGGATGTGGGTGCCACACATCCTGCGGAAGGCGTTAATGGCCTCGAGCTATGGGATGACAGGGTGGAGAGGATGTCACCTCACATTAAGGGCCCTCGTCATACCCCCAAGATGCAGTTAAGGTGCACTGAAGACAGGGATGCGGGTTTATGGCTAGTGTGGAAGGGAGGCCTTGGAATTCACACACACCGTCTGGAGATGGGAAATTGGTTACATTAAGGGTTGGCAAATCCAATCTTACGTCTTGTTGGGAATTGGAAGGGACATTGTCGCCTTAACTCTCCTTTAATGGCTTTTGTGTTCATTTGTGCTATCTATTGACTTATGGCTCTTGCGAGGGAAGTCTCTGGGATTCATTTTCTGCTATTGTGTTTGGATCTTGCTCGCAACATCTCCTCCTGGTTTGGCTCTGATCTGCCTCGTTGGTATTTTC
Organism: Pseudotsuga menziesii; assembly: GCA_001517045.1. Lineage (NCBI taxonomy): Eukaryota > Viridiplantae > Streptophyta > Pinopsida > Pinales > Pinaceae > Pseudotsuga > Pseudotsuga menziesii. The sequence goes on from LPNX010473638.1 coordinate 16,368, forward strand.
CACATCCTAGCTCTTACAGGAACTACCATCCTCAACCTATATCTCAGGACAATTGTAGTGTCTCTCCCCAGGTTGATATTGGTTTGTCCATGCAGTTTGCTTGGAACACCAGTTCTTGTCTACTCCATCAGCTAATACAGAGTACAAGAGCTAGTCCAAGATGCAATGTCAAGCTGAATCATAGTGCAACCATGTCCCATCAATGCAACACACCCCACTGGGGTAGTAGTGGTAGAGGTCAAGCTCAACATGGTTCGAGTCTGAGGTAGGAACATGGTTACGACATTGGTGTTTCCATGCCAGTGCACACACTGATAAATTAGTGGGAAGCCAGGTTGGTCACAGAACACTTGGCCAGAGGTATCAGAGGCAGACATATCAACCATTATTGTATTGTTAGGAATATGATGGGCTCCCTTATGGAAGAAATTGTTGGTACTTGGTTACACTTGTAGTTCAGTTCTCCGAGAAAAAACTAGGTTGATAGAACTTGATACTCAACTCAACAAGCGAGATGCGACTTCAGCATGGAAACTCCTTTCATTGGGTCTATAAGCACTAGGTAATAATGAAGGGGGTAGTGGCAACGTCACAGGGGAACCAACGGTATCCTTGTACATGAGCTATGTCCTGGTTACACCTATCACATTAACTGTTCCGTTTCCAATACCGTCCACAATCACTTAGCTGAGAAACAGGCGTGTCCGTGATGTTGAGGCACTAGTTCGCAAATCCTCTCTTCTTGATAAGCAACCAGAAATTACAAATGTTGAAGACTTCCAGGGGGGTTTCCCTATCATTGAGGAAAACCCGGACCCTTAAATTTGGTGTTGTTGAAGAACCTGCATCTTGTTTGGCTTATCTTTTTCCTACTTGCTTAGTTCTATTACTTTCAATTATTTCAGTACAATTCTAGAATACTATATACATGTCTATGAAACTTATTAGTGTTATGAGGTTTAGTATTCATCCCCCATCTTCTATGTGGGTTTTTGTGCCATAATATTTAAAGGAAATGACTTGCTTATTGTTTTGACTGGTTGGGGTGGTGGGTTTAGACCACCCCAATACTATGTCTAGGATGTTTTTAGAATGTAACTTTTTGTTTTGACTAATTAATACAAATGCAGACTTACAAAAAAAATATTAAAAAATTTTAATAACTCAAATTCTGATGAAGGGAAAGAAAAAGACAGGAGAAAAGAAAAAAAATGATATTTTTGCGAATAGATGAAGCAACTAGAGTCATAGAAATTCTTTGAGAAATCTACAGTGGAGGGGATCCCTCTATGTGTCCCATAGAAGATTAACCATGAAATTTCATTTCAAACCCTCTGTCAAAAATTTTAGGTAAGTCCCGAAGAAAATTGCATTATATTTAGGGTTTTTATGAGTGCATCCATCAAACCCCGAACCCAAAACCTCGTTTCTCGCTCACGCACTTTGCATTTTTTATTTGTGAAAGTTGTAACTGTTGACACACACTTTTTAATTATGTGGTTTCAACCAAGAATTTTTAGGAACCAAGTTTTTCATTAAATTCTTTTAAGATTTATTTTGATGGAACACATTGGTATTCTTTTAACATTATTCATATAAAATAAATTCTCTGTATAGTTAGTGGGGGCAGAGATGCTAGAATTTTTTTGTGTGTAGAGCTATCTACATGGAATGGCTAGAATGGGGAAGAAGCAACTGGTATGTATGTGTGCATGCCTAGCGCTTTTGAAGAATAGGCTTTCCCAGACACTCATAAGTAATTTATACATTGTGGTGAGTTATTTACTATTTGCCCCAATTTTTGTATTATGTATCTTATTTTTTTGGGTGCACAAGCTTAGAAACTATTGGGATTGCTTTTATCTTGTTATGACAATAGAGTCTTAATAGATTCACTGTTCCCTCAAACAATGTTAAATACATTGGAATTATCAATGGTGTTTGTTAAGAAAATAAAATGGCTAAGGAAAATACCATATTGAATGAAATGTGAGAACAAGGCTTGTTACCAAATTTAGTTACCTACAATGTAATGATTGATGGTCATTGCTACAAAGGTAATATAGTAAAATCCTTTAAGCTACGAGATGAACTCCAATGGGACTCTATTCTAAGTTAAGAGACTTCACCAAGTGGACACATCTCTTGAGTAAACAAGATTATAAATAAGCAAGAGATGGATGAGGTGAAGTTAGCTTGTGGAGAATGAAGATTTGAGATAACTGTTTGACAAGATTCAAAATTTATTTGGGGTATCAATGGCTTGTTAATCGCAGAGAGTATATTTATCCAATGGAACCAAAGTGTGCAATCAAGTCAGTGATGAACAATGAATGAGTGCGCTTGAAGAAAATGATACCTAGATGTGCGAAGCTCTTACTCAATGAAGACACAGATCACAAAACAAAAATTATAACTAAGCCAGATACTCTATTCAGACACATAATGCAGATCAGTTGAAAAGACGTAGACACAGTAAATATCACACATCATATTTTGGGAAACTATTTGTTTAGATGCAAATACTCATATGCATATGAAAGAAGTTACAATAGTTGTGCATTGTGAAGAGAAGAAATTTTATCTATTTGTAGTTTTTCTACACAATGATATTTCAAATCAGGGAGGTTGGATAGGGCAAGTAGCAAGGGTTGGGGCAGATAAAACTTAGGGGGTCGTAACCTTCTTGTAGTCGGTGTCGAACAAAAAAAAAGTTGGTGCTTCTACAATCAGAGAGTGTAGTTCTCTACATGTCAGAGCTTGAAGCCACGGGTCACAATTTATTTAGTCAGACTGATATTTATTTGGGTTGGTTCCTAAACATCATGAGTTGATTCTCTTGTAGATTGAAGTTGTTGTAGGCTGGTACCAACAGCCTACAGATTGTACTTGGGATCAAGTTAACACCTTAAATGAGTGGGTGCTCATGTTTGGATATTGTAATATCCCACTGATATAACTATACATATATATTTATAGATATTCAATTATTCTCAAGTATTTGCACATTGTTCTAATTGTTTGTGTCGATGCTAAAAAAATGTAAATACGTAAAAATATGCATAAGTTAAAATTATACATATATGCGCAATTACTGATTCACCCCCTCTCTAAAAAATAAGTTAATTCCAATAATTGGTATTAGAGTAGATGTCTTCAGTAATAGACTAGCATCTGGAAGGATGATCTAGCACAAATATGGATAAGCAAGAATGTCTGTCCACCAAAAGGGATCTAATATTTGACTGGACATCTATCTTAATGGAAATCTATTTGTAATCACTTTTCATGGATGTTTGGAATTAGTGGAAGGAAGATATGAATTTTTGTAAGATGCAGATGAGTCAAAAGAGAACGATGAGCACTCAACCTATAGAACAATGACAATTGATCCAAAAAATAGAAAAAAATATGATGAAATGTGCAAGCAAAGAATGTCATATTGTGCGGATTATCTGATGCTGAGTTTACCAAAGTAATGCAATGCACCACATCGAAAGATGTCTTGGATAAACTAAGAAGTATCTACGAAGGCAATGACAAAGCCAGGAAGGCCAAACTACAAACACTCTTAGCACAATTTGAAACTCCCAAAAAGAAGGAGGAAGAATATATTTCCTTGTACTTTTTAATAGTGGATGAGGAAGTAAACTCCATAATTGGACTCAGAATTATAATTAAAGAGAATTTAGTTGTGCAAAAGATCATGAGAACTCTTCCTACACAATTTAATACAAAAGTGTTAGTTTTAGAAGACAAAAGTTACTTCGATGACCTGACCAAGGATGAACTATACAGAATTCTCACAACATACGAGATGATAATATAACCTGAGAATGTATCCAAGAAAGAAGACGCGTTTAAAGCAATAAGAAAGTCCACGTTTAGAAAAAATGAAAGCAAGAATATAGTTGACATATTAGACAAAGAAGAGGCCAACTTTGTGAGAAGACTAAAAAGAGGACAAGCTACATTAGAGGAAATTTCAACTCAAAATGGGCCTTTTAACTTTGATTCAAATTCCATCTCATCATGTGTTAGCCAATGAAATTGCTTTAAATTTGAAATACCGTATAGGTCTTAAACACTTTTTTAATATAAATTTGGGGATAGGTATCATAAAAAAAACTACTTTTTTTGTTTGTATTTTCGACATATCTCCCCGTGTTTTTAGTCAAATTTCGATTGGGAGAGCTCGTTGGATGCGGAATTAAATTCCACATCCAACGAGTACCCACTTGGCATACTTTTGATGGACCCTGCTACCCCAAAATCATCATCATCACGTTTTTTCAGGTATTTCTCATTTTTGGGGTAGTGGGGTCCATCAAAAGTATGCCAAGTGGGTACTCGTTGGATGCAGAATTTAATTCTGCATCCAACGAGCTCTCCTGATCTAAATTTGAGTAAAAACACGGGGATATATGTAAAAAGTACAAACAAAAAAGTAGTTTTTTTCTTTTCTTCCTCCAAAATTAATTAATAATTTTTTTTTTTAATTTTAACTATTATTTTATTATTTCTTTTTAGGAGGCCCATTTTGAGTTGAAATTTCCTCTAATGAGTACAAAGGAAAACTACCTTTTAAATGTGGTAGAAATGAATGTTTTTCTCAAAGTGCACATATGAATAAAACCAATATAATGAAAGCAAGGAAGAGTCAGAATATCAAGAACGAAAAGGCAAGCATCAATACAACAAAGTTATGAGTAAGAAAAAAATTCAAAGGTAGAAGAAAAGCATGTACACTGAGGAGAATAGTGCCTCAGATGAAGAAGAAAATGATGATAGTCCAAGGGATGTGTTTTTCATGGCCCTGATTTAGGATGATAATCCAACAGAAGGAAAATCATCAACCAAAGGACTTCCCACTATTATATCTAAAGCTACAAAGGAATGGACATACAGTGGAATTTACTTTCCCTCTCCAAAATATGATGTAAAGAAGAAATCAAGCAGCTCAAAAGAAGTATTCAAGTTGGAGAATTTTTTTGACAACAATCACTCCTCTGATGAATTTACACAACCATTGTAGAAATCTGGAAGGATCAGTTACTCTGAAGAAATTTCAAAGTCTGAAGACGAGGACAATTTTTTTGGTGTCGACAAGGAAGGTAGATTAATTAGCGCACTCAAACATATGAAGAAATTAAGAAAAGATAACAAACCACTAAAGGAACAAATTGAAATGGAAGAAGAACATGTGAATAAGATTAGGGATATGCATGACGAATTGAAGAAACAAATGGAAGCCAAGGAAGAGGAATTGCAGTGTGCAAAAGAAAGAAGCAAGGAATTATAAGAAAATGAGTGTGCGCTTGAGAAGTCTTGGAAGGAGTCAAAATTGGTGAATGAGATACTATAGAAACAAATTGCACTAAGAGAATCAAAAGCTTCATACTTGAAATATAAAGTGGTTTTCATAATCCAAAGGAACCTTGTAATATGCATTGATGCAAAAACTCAAGATAAATTCAACAACAACTCAACTATCCTGGATAAAATCCTAAGTTGTGAATGATCTCTAGAAGTTAAGAATGGTATTGGATTTGTGAGGGATAATGATGGCATGTGCAGAAAAAAATAACCTGGTTCCAACCAATAGGCTACATTTTGCAAAAAACATGAATTGCCTACAAGAAATGAGAAACTCAGGTATGTTAATGCTTTCATATATAAAAACACCGACAGTGTTGTAAAATGTTGGAGATGTAATTTTGTTGGACATATAGATAAATATTTTCACACCATATTGTGCAATGTGTGTGATAAATATGGGCATAAGACCTCATGATTATTCATGAAAGTGCAAAAGGAACCAATTTAGCAAAAACCTGTAAAAGAATGTCCACATCATAAGTAGAAATTAGTTATAGGCCTTATGAATTTGGAAAGGAATATGTCTCAAAAGTGTATCAGAAATGAAGATAACATAAACACAACTCAACCAATCAAGAATATATGGATGAGAAAAAAATTTCATGTATGCGCAAAAGATGAAATAACAATTGTACAATACTAGCGCACCTAATTGTAGCTCACATTAACCTATACGAGTTATGCAAAATCCTTGAGTCCAAAACAGGTACATCAAACACTCAAGGATTAATAAAGTAAGTGGATTTTCATTGAAATCATTTCGTTATGATATATTTGAAGTATGTAGTTTTTATTGTAAAATGAAATTTCCATGCATAAAATAGTAAGGAAGAAAATGTACAAGCAATATGGCTGCGCAAAATGGACGTCTTTGTACTATAGTCAAAATATGATTAAAAACATGTAAAGCTTCCACGTAATACATCAAGACACAATTGGGAATTAAAGACAAAAATCAAATCCCAACAGAACTAAGGATGATATAAGATGGAGATGTATCATAGATGCAACTCGAGGTTAGCTTCTTCAACACAGTTGGCAGGCATAGATGAAAAGTAGGGATGATTTTAAGAACCCCCCCTAGATTTATATGTATAAAAAATGGGCGAATCTCTCCGATATATAGGAAAATTTGAAGGCGATTTTATCAATAATATAATATTTATATATAAAAAATTTGGTGAATCTTTCATTTTATGATATAATGGTGTAAAATCTTGGTGAATTTTTCACTAAGTTATAAGATATTGTAAAATCTTGGTGAATATTTAACTTCATTATAAAAAATTGTAAAAAATGGTGAATATTTCACTGATTTATAGAATATTGTCAAAATAGAGGAACAAAAACATTAGTCAAATAACATGAATCACATCATCAACAACAGAACATGTACTGCACTGACTAGATCTAGGGCAAGTGGGGACTCCACTTGTTTTCTCATCCCTTAATGGTCCAGCGGACATGTGGGGACCTGAATCTTAACAAAATGATAAACTGATACAATCATACATTATGCTCAATCTTTGCCTCCACTAGACAATTATTGTCATGGAGGCTAATATAATTACGCATTGTAATTATGCCAATTGATTATTGCATTAGATGAATGTTGGTCTTGTGCCAATAGGTATCCTACGATCAATGCATAGGAACCTAGTGCAGAGACAATTTTTCTCTTCGCTTAGCTATGTAGAGATCGTTTATTTTTTTGAATAACGATAAGTATTTACAAAGAAAATATACAATCAGCGTAAAATAATCGAAAAACTGAAGACAATTAATTCATGTAACTAAAAGTTAATAAATAAGTATTTTCTCAAACCCTAAAACCAACCTTGATTCAAGCTACAACAAAGGGTTAAATCAAGCTTCGAATGAGAACTAGAAGCATTCAAAGGACTTAACATAATATTTAACCAAAATACACACAAACTTCAAAAATTGACAAAATGCTTCAAACAAAAGCAATAAACAAACCATAATTATTTTTCAAGATATTCGTGCGAAACACCAACATGGTTTCATGTACTTGAATGAGCCCATTCTTACTTAGCGAAAGTGTTGTCAAATTAGTTATCTATCATTTAATGTTAGGAACCTATCTATGTGAATAGATAGCTCCTAGGCCCAGCTTCCTCAAATTCCAACGTCATTTGCTGTCACATACAAGAAAGATACAATGTAAGAGATAAATATCAAACCATCAATCTTAAAATAATCTGCATGAAGGTAATATAGCTCAAATTATCAATGTTACAACAAAAAAGTACAATGTAGAATCTATTTTTACCTAAAACACAAACTCAAATGCATATACATTGATCACCAATGACCAGCAAGGGTACATGGAACACCTAGACCAAAATAAGACTCAAGAAGTTTAATAGTATTAGGCTTCAAAACATGTTTCTCTTGCAAGTAAGATTTAGTCATTCAAGTCTATCCTTGAGTAGTATTTTAGTAATACTCAACCCTGCCATTGGCCTTCTTCTGTTCAAATTTAAATTCATTTATTTTGTGTAGATCCCATTATAAATGACTCTCCACATGAGGATCACCTCATCATCTTTCTCATGTAAATCCAAAGTTGAAAGAAAATACCTTCAATTCTGTCTCTAGTCTGCCCAAAATGATATCTTCACTGCAATTAATGCATCAACTCTTCCATATAATGTTGCATTGTTGTTCAATAAACTAAGGCATGCCATGATACTATGGTTTATTCACATTACCAAGTTTCTGACTGATTTGACTTTAAAATGTGCACCAAACAAAATCCTTCAACTCTGCTTGCTTTTGAGAAGAACTAACAACTGCCCTTAATTAGCACACAGGTTATCCTCAAGAATGTTGTTTCACTGATCAAGGAAGTCTTCAAAGAATCCTTCAATATGATACCAACAATCAAAATATTTCCAAATAATGCTATAAAACTTAGCGAATAAGTTCATAATTTCTGCTTAATTTTTAAAGTGATTCCTTTAATCTCAAAGAATATAATTAGTACTACAAATGACCTCTTCATAGAACTCGATGGGTGAACCATCAAAATATTCTAGAATGAGCACCTAGCCCCAATCACTTATTCATATGCTTTCGAGGAATTGTACCTCAGTGGGTGTCCTTGCAAGTTGCCACCTTCACTGCTGAACCACAACTCCATCAGTGAGTCTTATTCCAGTATGAATATTAACTAGTCTGAATATTAAAAAAAAAATGGACAAGAATGGTCGTATTATTCCCTGAAATTCCTAATTAAGTTATTTGGTTTTCCAAATTCTTTTTTTGATGTGTTAAAACATTCATTTTGAAGAAAACTAACCCTACAACAACCTCACAAATCCCAAATTACCCTTAAATCCATAATCATGTGAGGGCCATAACAATCCACTTCAGAGCCAATGCAATCCTTTTTGCATGAATACTAGTCAGCCCAAGACCTTTCTTTTCTCTACAAATGCTGCAAATGTCCAATATTAGACATGATGCACACACAATGTCTCTCATTTTGAAGCATTCAAAAGCTAAGGTAGTGTTTGTGGATTACCAATTCTTGGAAGTTACAATGGCAACAGTCAGGAACCTTTCTCAGGTGACACAGGAATTACCATTAATTATTGTGATCCATGAATTGGACAAATCTAGAGAATATTCTTTGAATGAAGATCATAAATATCTTCTTGATTATGAAAAGCTTTGATAAGTGGAGATCCAAATTTTGAGACTCGTTGGCCTAAAGATGAATGGGAAGTTATCTCATTGAACTACACATCAGGAACCACGTCTAGTCCTAAAGGTGTTGTGTGCAGTCATAGAGGCACCTATCTCAATACAATTGGTATTATTTTAGCATGGAAAATGAAGTCTAAGCATGTTTACTTGTGAACAAAACCCATGTTTCATTGTAATGGTTGGAGATTTCCATGGGGCATAATTGTACAAGGACTAGTATTTGTTGCAAAAGTGTAAATGCAGAAGACATATTTGATGCCATTGCTGAGCACAAAGTCACCCACTTATGTGCAGTGCTAATAGTTTTAAGTATCATTGCAAATGCACCACCTCATGAAATAAGATCACTTCCTTACACCGTAGATGCTAAACACACTTGCTACTTTTTCACCCTCAAATATGAGTTATGTGCTCAAGTAAATAAAGCACCCCATGGTTGAAAATATATGTATAGAAGAGAAGCATGGCACATCAACTGACCGATTCATTCTAAGGAGAGCCCAGGTTTTCAAGATTTCCACTACTTGTCAACTATGAGCCATCATTTTTATGAAGGGATTAAGATCTTGCTATGGGGTGTTTTGCATCGGAATCCACACACATCGCTGCATAAGCGATTATGCCCAAGCAATCACTAACACAATGGTCATGAACATATATACTTAAAATACTAGACAGAACTGCTACCTTTTCATTCTCAAATATGCACTATAGACTCATGCAAAGCAATATAGTAAGGAAAAGAAACAAAACACATTCGCCAACACCTCGAGTCTAAGGAGACTCCACCATTATTGGTTTTCAAGATATTCACTCCTTATCAACTATAAGATATTTGTTTTTGAATGGGATTCCACAGACATTACTTCATAAGTAAGCATGCCTAAACAGTCAATGAAGCTAACATCCAATATTTTACCTATGATAATTTGCACATTCTAGTCATATACTAGTGATGTCATCAATATGTACTTCATTGTATCATCATAATCAAAACCCTCATGGAATCCCCACAGCATCTATGAAAGACAAGATTTGTCAATGAGCACAATGCTTATAACATGCTTAGCTCATAATAAGTATTGCATTATGATTATTCCAACAAAGCTAGAATGGAAAATAGGTTTATATATTGGACACTAAACTTATAGTCTTATACAGCATGCCATTATATATCTGAGGTCTCAATTGGTCAGGTTTTGAGCCTCATGTTTTCCCATTAGGGTTTCATGTTTTCAATCCTCGTATATGCAATAAAACCATAATCCAAACATAGTTTAGATTTAAACGCATTTAGCACCCAATCATATATAACATGCCTAAAGAATCCATATTTATGAGAGTCCATGCATCATCCAAGAACCTACTTCCAACAAACCATAATAATAATACACTTGTATAATCAATTAGACATATGAACAGTAAATCAAAACAACATGCATTACTACAAATGGACCACCAAACTCATTTATGGATGCAATAAACATTAACCAATATCCCACTAGAGCAACAATAAGTAAACCAACACTACCAATTATAGGAAATCAAACAAGGACACAATTTAAATGCCAACTTTAATAAAACACAAGAGACAAACATCTGGGGTCTGTATTTACTTGAATATTAGCCGATTTTATGGAGTTTCTTCATTCAATGCAGCAGGAAGAAAGCATATTATATACTATTATACATAGCTGTTTGAAGCCCACAAGTATCAGAATCACATGGACAGTTCGTTGAGGGTCAACGTTGAGTCTTAAGGTGGGATTCAAATGCAAGTAAAACGCTGAAATGATGATGAAATATCACATTAATAGTTCGATATTCTAACAATCATGTGTTAACAAGGTTACATCCATCCAACAGACAGGATCTGATAGAGAAACGCCGAAATGATGATGAAATATCACATTAATAGTTTGATATTCTAACATTCATGTGGTAACAAGGTTTACATCCATGAAATAGACATGATCTGATAGAGAGCATTCAATATCTGAAACGTGAAGAGAACATGTAACCCAATTTCATAGAATAGCCACGATTTGTATATACTGCCAGAAATTTCGCCAATTCTAAGCTGGTTATATTTATCAAGAAGCATGATGGCAAGCAGTACACACCTTGAAAACTAAGATTTTGATTTGTCAAGAAGCATGATGAAAAGCAGTACGCACCTTTAAAAGTAAAATTTTAACATATCAAGTAGCATGATAACATGCAATGAGCACCATGAAAAGTATAATTTTGATTTATCAAGTAGCATGATGAAATGCATTATGCACCTTGAAAAGTAGGATTTTGATTTTTAGTGTGGCGAAAATCACGGCTCACACACTGCAATACTTATTAGATTGCAATGTTGTATTGCGACTTGAGACATGCACAACCAACCAAAAGGATATCATGTTATAACCATTTGGGCCTGGTGAATTTAAAAATTAAATTACATCCGAACATCCTGTATTTTCGAGACATATCTAGATATTTTAAGTGTAGAAAAATTCAACTAATATTGACCTATACGAGCCCTAAGACTAAGCAACATGCATCCATAGGGTGATCTGCACACCAGGGTAAGAATTTCCAAAAGAATCATAGAGAAAAAAACATAGCAGAACTATAACGGACAAGTAATCATGGCAAGTAAAAAGAGGCAACTTTTCTTCTTTAAGCACAATATCTAGGATCGTCACCCTTGTTAATTATCAAAGAAACATGTAGGCCAAGTATATATTTTACCTAGGAAAGCATCACAGCTATATACTTCAAGGCCTAGGATATGAAACATTCATCATCACAAATAGAAATCAACAATAATGGGAATCCATCTCAACGCACACCCAAATCAAGCACCACACACAATTGCAAAAGAAAAACATGTTTGAAATCTAGCAATGACAAATACAAAACAAATTTAATTGAAGCTTGTAGAAATGAAAATCAAAACCACCATACATATAAGGAAATCCTAAATAAAGGAATTTGCTCTAGACTACAAGTTTGCAATCAATATCTGAAACCAAACTAGATCAAGTTTCAAGCATAAACTATGAAACAAGCAATTGAGGCAAAGAGCAAATGCATTTCACCATGAGCTAGAAAAGGTACAACAAAACACAAACTTAAATTAAATCAGATTAGTCTGGTATTTGATATTTTAGACTTCAAAAACAATGGGAAGTATTTCTAAATGGACACCCAAAGAAAGCACAAAAGAAGTGCTTGATTTCCCGCAATGACAAAAACAAATCATATTTAGCTTAAGCTTCTTATAATGAAAATTCAAATCACCACAACATATACAAGGTAAACCTGAAAGGAAAATTTACAAAACTAAAGTATTTGGTTTAGAGTCTTGGATAGTTTGTGTAAACAATATCTGAAACCAAACCATATCATGTTTTCAACATACACCAGGAGTTTAGCAATGCAAACAACATATGGATTTCACTGTGATATAGAAAAAGTAACAGAAACTAAGATCAAATCATATTAGTATGTTTTTGCAGATTTAAGCATTAAGGTATTTTAAACATCACAAGGAACTACACCCTTCACTTGTCAAGTTATAATAGAGCACTCTTCAAAAGACCCCACAACTCCTGTGAATATCGTACTAATTCTTCTCAATGGAATAACAGAATATCGCACTAATGCTTCTTAATTTGAATATCAACAACTTCTATTTCAATACATCTTCTAAAATCTCTCTAGCATTCTCAAGAATAATATCCCAAACATAAACAGTCCAAATTCCAATTCTAGACTCTGTAAGCATGAAGAACCTAATCCTCCCCAAAAATATTAAGCCATGGTCATTATGTCCAAGCTGTTGAAAGAAACTAAAATGAATACATCTTTTCCCTAAAAAAGTACATATATTCACTAAAACAGTATAAATTTTGATAATTTAGATTAGTGCTATTCGACTGAGTCAGCTCGACTAAAGCAAGTAGGACCAGTTTTTTAGCAGAACCAGTCAGAACTAGAGGTTGACTCAAGCATTGACCTGGTATGATTTAGCCAAGTTACAAAAAATGGCCACTCAGCCAAGTCAAACATGACACCCAAGTCTGATAGGGGATTCTGTTGGGATTGATATAGCCACCTACCCATGGGCCAAATCAGTCAAAAATACTGAAAAAAGGTAAAAAGAAACACCCTAAAAACACAAAACCACCAAAACACTAAACCTAGCTTATAAATTTAACCCACTTCTCCATTATAACTCACACATTTCTCATTGCTAGCATTCACCATATGCTCAAACTGGCTTGGAGCTGATTTGCAGATCAACTGTGGCTGATCCCAATAGGGAATTGATCTGCATTTGTTTCCTACCATTTGCTGGTGAAATTGAAGGAGATCCCAGGGATCCAAGGAAGGACCCTGCATGAAACCATTCCACCTCTGTGTTTACAGAGGAAAGTTGCATATTTATGGAAATATTATTGGGTTCTCAATGGTGCCAACTGATTTAAAACATCAAATGGTAGCGGTTGTTGAAGCCATTCACAAATAGTAGGCAAACTTTACATTCCCAGAGCCAATCAAGTTAGACTAATGAGTCAAACTTCAGATTTATCCTTCAAATTAAATGATTCACAACCAGTAGGACCTAAAAGTTAACTACAGGGATCTCAACATTTACTTATTACATATTATTAGAGCATTATGATTTTCGACTCTAGAGGCAACTTAAGGCCTCTATGTTTATGTATTTTGTCTCATAAGTTTAATTATGTATATCATAACTTATATTTTATACATCTCAATACGGTGTTGCCTATTTGGACCCTTTAACATAAATCAACAAAAGAAGGTCTCAGGGTCAAATCCCTGGGTGGTTATGCATAGATATACAAGGGTCTCACTTGATTCCCCACCAGGTTAGGATCCATAATCAGAGCCAGCAGGGTGCGGCCCATTCTAGTGGGCCACTTTTGAATTCTTCCCATGGATGTAGCAACTCCTCTTTGGGGTTGTGAACCACATCATATATGTATATATGAGAGAGAGAAAGAGAGAGATTAAAATTTGAATATTATATGATATCTTTATTGGGCCAATTCATTTACCAAGTCAGCAACCAACTCCAATTCGAGTCATAATTTTGGGACAAATCATCCCAATCCACAACCAATTCTGATATATTTGGTTCAAATTTTATGACATCTAGCATACAGTTTGATAAATAATAAATTATGTTTCACACCTCAAAATCAGTCATAAATTTTGAGACAAATCAATTCTATTCCGAGTCCAGGTCTAATATTTGGTTTAAATATTATGACATCTAACATACAGTTTAAAAGATTATGTTTGTAACGGTCCCGACCCTTCGACCGGTGAAGAGGACGCTACTACACACCAAAACATTTGGGCATCTAGCCCCATGAACGTGTACATTCATTATCATTGTTGAAATGCTGAAATAAAATGCTTGAACTAAAACATGCATATAGGATTATTTATCCTACACAGCGGAAGTAACATACATTCATACAAGCATTCAACATGTTCATCATGACCATTAACAATAAATAGGATTGCAGAAGTAAAATAGAGAAGATTACTTATCTTTATAAAGAAATCGTTTCGAAACCAGCTTTGTCGTTGCAACGTTCCACCCAACCATAGACTAGCATGCTCCTGGATCTTTTAGCAATGCTGCCACCCCCGAGCCGGGCATGACTCCCCAAGGAATAAGGAACTAACAGGATTACACATAGCAAGGAATAACAACACAACAAGGGTACACAGTTTAGCCAAGCCAACATAGTTGGTTTTATTAGGCGAACAGGAGCTGGGGAAAGGCTAATGCTAAGCTGGTGAGCTCACTGAAGAGCTGCAGACACCAACACCAGAACCAGCCTAGATTCTAGAACACCCACACACACCCAACACAAGGAAGTCATCCCCTTCTTTGCAACGCAGTCCCTCAGACCCTGATCTTCGCTCCAGTGCTCTTCAGGGGTTATGGAGAAGAAACCCAGCTCAATAGCTCTGTCCGTGTGGTTCTCATTCCACCAGGTTTTTCAAGCATCTCAAGCCATCATTCACCAACCCAAAAATAGTCCAGGGACCAATCCGATGAACCCACAACTATCCAACCTTCAATACTATCGCTGGGAAACTTACACAGATCAGAAAATGATCAAAAGTCACGGCCAACATACACAGTTCAATGCAGATTCACATGAAGAATCACCCTTGATTCCATCAATTCATGGAAAAGCAATCCCAATAACTTCCACTGCGATCCGAATGGTGAACCAAAACAGTACACAGTCCAATGCGTGGAGGAAAAAGTCGGTTCTCTGTGTGGATGGAATAAAACGAATTACAGACCGACAATCAGCGTGAGAGAGAGGGAGAACCCCCACACAACAGTTGGTAAAACGTTTTATTCCCCCGTCCTGCATGAGGAAGATGAATGGCCAAGATCCGAGGGAGTGGGAAGAAACGGTTCCCACGTTATGGAGAGGAGAGAAAGCATGGCATGGTAGTGGTCTTATTGCCAGCCAATCGCTGCCTCCGCTAACAAACAGAAAATTAACCAAGGGAGGTGGCGACACATAGAATTTTTCCTCGTGACTCAATGTTCCACATCCCCCCCCCATTTTTCCTTATCCTTTGGAATCATGCCCTTTCTCAATTTAGTTGCTGCGAACATAGCTGGTTGAGTTGTTTAATTAAAAAGCGTGTTTACATGATGTCGTAATTAAATATATGCCACATGTCCCAATATACCATCGGTGACCATTCCTAATAAAAAACACAACATGACTAAATCCATGGTGGGGCCTTGGCCTTGAGCTCCTCACCAAGATTATTTACAACATATGTATCCTATTTATTTTAATGCAAGCGGGGATTAAAACCGGGGTATTACAATGTTTCACACCTCAAAATCACTCATAAATTTTGGGGAACTTTTATATAGATTTTAAATTATCAAGTAATAATCATGGACATATTGATATTACATGAATAACCACTTTTACTATACCGTTCAAGTAGGGAAGTGTAATGAGGACCATGACAAAAACACACTACTCATACATTTAAGCAACTGCAGACCATACCAATAATAAAATAGCTTAAAAAATTCACAGGGATAAAAAATGCTTTCCACAAAACTGGTAGAGACAAAACTTCTTTTGGATGAGGCTAACATCAATGCAAGTTTAAATTGAAAAGTACACCTATTTAACTTTCCCTTTTGGACTTCCACACAGAATATGAAACAAAATAGCATATAGCCTTTGATAAAATAGAGAGCTGGGAGCCAAGCTATACAATTGAAATTCAGAACTCCAAAAAGGATGAAGATATCTTACTGTTTGGATGAAACATCCTAGAAACAAAATGTACTGTCGGTGGCTTATTTGGACAGTCCTCCGTAAACTGAAGAGTCAACTTAAATGTACTTGCAAAAAAACCAACACTAGAGATGAAAATACATAAAAATACTCTGTTCAAACACAACGTTTTACTTTATCATATAAACCATCATCCAACTCACTACATAACACATTTTCAAATACTATTACTTCATCCAAGATTCAATTTCAAGGTAGCTAAGTTGAAGTCGATATAGATGACCAATCTAGAACAGCCAAAACTACACAACTTGACAAAACATCAAGTTATTCAACATTACTGACAAAATATCAAGTTATTCAACATTACTCAACACCAACATATCATGTGGAGAAATTTTAAAATTGGATTGACAATATAGGAAAAATATAGGAAATCTTCTACGGTCTACTTTGACAGGCCATAAAAAATTCAACTTGGATTGACATTCAAAATTAAGGAAAAATATAGAAAATCTTCTACAACCTAGTTTGATATAAGGAGAAAAGCAGCCAGTCTGTAGAGGTTAATCTTTCAGACTACTCAATGTAAACAAACAAAATGAGGTATAACTTTATAGAGTTAAACTTAGTAAACTCTTTGGGAGCTAATCTCAAGAATACTAAAATATTTTATAAACCATCCCAGGTGTTAGCATTAAAATCTGTACAACTTTGACCTATGTCCCGCTACTTGCTGGCCTAAAAATATTCTATTTTATATGGGGCTAGTGTGTACAGGGAAATGAAATTAACTTAATATAGAAAATTTATCTTGAAACTGTCATTACAACTTTTAGATAAACAAACATGCTTAAATTTTAAGCAGCCCTAGACTTATTTAAGATCCCATGACAAAATTTAAGCAATTTTCTCTTGCAAAATAAAATGTCTCTACAAAGCCACTCTTACTTTTGTGCAGTGAAAAAACTTCAAGCAATTCTAGTCGGTTAAGTGAATTTCAAATGACTAACACTCATGTTTTATTTTTTTTCTTAGTTGCTTTAAGGAGTTTAATGAAGTAAAAATAATTGGTATATCTAATATAACATATTACATGAGACCTTGGAACATCTCCTAAGAGTGTTACTCATAAAGTCTTAACAGAAGTTCCTATTGGCAAACTTTTATCATATTTTTCTTGATCATTGCTTCAAGCAAGTGGCTCAAATTTCATTGGTTTTAAGTTTTAACACCTCTGACTCTTGTTCAGACTCTTCTTGTTATGATTGATTTGATATTTGAACATCAAGTCTTGTAAATTACCCCCATCTTTGAACCTTGGACATGTGGAATCAACATACTCCGAAGAAGAATTATTTATCAATCAAAAACCAAACCACCAGTTATCATTATCTACACGCATGAATCGATTTTAAACTGCCACATTGTATTTACACTGGATTATACCTTTTAGTCCCATCGACCTACATTTGTGGTCATCTGTTGAACATTAATAAAATTATCTTATCTTATAACTTCTAAAAAAATTTACTAAATTCCCCTTACTACCAGGATGTATTTCTTTGTCATTATTAACATTCCATGTGATAAGACATTTGATTGTGGTGATAAATGGTGATTCAAAAACCAGTTCACTGGTGGGAATTTCACTCCAATGTTAGAAACAACAGTGAATCCACTTGAGCTATCCCAAGTCACTGTCTCAAGTGGCCCCCATGTTTAGTAGAATAATAGAATGGAGGCTTTTGCAGTTTGACAAGTTGTCCTTAATTTTTTCTCTGGGATAAGTTCTCATGGAGTAGCATCAATTTTTCTGCTATCTACATCTGGTCACAACAAAAATTTTAAAGCGTCTGAGAGGATTTAGGATGGGAAAAACGAAATTTTGTATAGTTTCTATTTCGTGACAGTAAACTAAAGTTTGATAGATCACTGGATTTGGAATCCATTTTAATTTATATATGTGAATACAATTGTAGTACTGATAACCTAATGCAACCTAATTCCAATTTACTAATTAATAACCTAGATCCATCTTAAATTTAATCTAAAAACTCTATTAATAACCTAGATCTATCTTAACTTTAATGTATAAACTCTATTAATAACCTATTATATCCATCAAAGTTAAGATCATATTTGAGATGGGTAGTTTAGTTTAATTTCCTAGAAATTTAATTTCCCATGATCTTGTTGAACTCGATAATAGGGGAAGAGATTATTGATAAAACATCGTTGGAAAAATGGATGGAGGACATGAAGGCACCTACTCTGGAACCATTGTTGGTTCTTTACAACCAACTAAAACTTAGAGGGATGAAGATCTTCATCATCACAGGTTGAAGCAAATACTTGAGGGATACAACAGCGCATAATCTGGGCAATCTGGGTGGGTTATGTGGGATGGATTGATCTAATAATGAGGTAAGCATGCCATTAACTGCCCTGAAGATTGACTCTCTCACTTTTTCCAAGAAGTGTAGATCCGGCATTTGTGATTTTTTATCTGGTAAGTCTGGCCTACCTTAATGGAACGAAACCAAACCCAACAAAATAATGAAGTATAAACAAACCTGAATATTGGAGTTTGCAAGAGCTGAAATTCTAGAGCCTGGCAACCTGTGAAAAACCTTCGCAAGAGCCTTGCAACTCCATAATAACCTTTGAAACCAAATTCTCCGAGATTGAAACCCTATTAAGCTTTGAAACTTGATTATGTGGACAAAATTGGTCCCATTCTACCCCACTGTCAGGATTTTTGGACGGATTTCTCTAAAAAAATCTCCATAAGGAAAAACTAGGGGCAATTTACACTAGATCTTAGATTAACAATAAAAAAACTGGGCGAAATTTCTATCAGTGATTTCCATGGCCAGAAATCGGGGGCGAATGTGGGCAAATATCAGTATTTTCGTGGGCTAAAATTCATTTTCCATTTTTTTCCTCTTTCGGGATGAAGGTGAATTAACTTGGGCCAGCTATATATAAAATAAATAATGGGCTAATTTATTAAATAAAATAAAAACATTTTAATATAGAAATTCGCCCACCTTTTTTTGGGTAACCCTTAAAATTCACCATTAGGATAAAATTTGCCCTTAAAATCATCCCTGGTAAAAAGTGCAAGTCCAAGTCCCTAGAGTTCGACTTTGTAGGTTTAGCTGACTAAAACAGGGGAAGAAGATCCAGTGTTGAATTTGAAGAATTCGTCTCGACCCCAAGATGACTCAAAAGGGTGAATTTCTGATGTTGTTACTATTCCATAATATCCACACGCCTACTCAAATTGGATAGTGTCTTTGAAGTAGTCCTGTTGAAGTACAACTGTTGGCACCATGGCATGAAATTATATTCATTTACTTGCTTTTTCCAAATGTGTATATACATTTGCAGTCATCCAAAATCCTCCTGCTAAGACTGAACCACCTTGCAGAGACTATCAAGGGAGTTATTCAATTGATGGAAATATGACATGATGGAAAATAGAGGCCGAGGAGTGACAAATCAAGACACAAATACTAGAAAAATATTGAAAAAGTATGAACTAGGGTGGTGAACTGAGTGGAAATATTTCCAACTTATAGAATTGGGAAGTAACTCATCATGAACTTAAACATAAATTGAAGGGATGTTGAAGTTGATGAGTTCATGCATTTTGCAATCCAGGAAGATCACGTCGAAGCTAAAATTTAATGCATAGGTTGACAAAGGACAAACAATGATTTGAAATAATGACGTCGGAGTAAAAGTTACAGTACAAATACACCACATGGACAGAATATTGGGCACATCAAATTTTACCATGCATGTGAAAGATTGGAAGTATGTGCGATAATAGGGAAATTTTATTGAAGGAAATAAAATTCCTCATGTTCATAGTTCATAAAAAGATTGCATGTAGGATAAAATACAAGTTATAGTACAAATAAACCGTGTGGATATAATATTTGGCATATCAACATTTACCATGCACATGAAAGATTGGAAATATGTGTGATAATATGGAAAATTTATTGAAGGAAATAAAAATCCTCGCGTTCGCAGTTGATGACAAGATTGCCTGTAGGATACATTAAATTAGACGTAGACAATGTGATTATATGTGTCTTGGCATACTATAAGGAGTGAGAACAAATCTAGGGGGAAACAACAAAGAAAAAGGTCCCTTTACCATTGATGTTAAAGGGGGAGAGAAGATGAAAAAGAAAGATCTCAATGATAGGGGGAGAAAATGATAGGGTAAATAAACCAAATATGCCGAAGATGAAAAAGGAAGATCCTAATGACAGGGGGAGCAATGATAGGGTAAAGAAACTAGAATATAGATGTGCGAAAAAGAAATATAAGAACATGATCACATAAGAAGTTTTTGACGCACATACTCATGGGGAGTTTTTGAATATGTGTTGTCATTGATGCCAAAGGATCAAAGACCATATGGATTAGAAGTAAATTTTAAAATGTAAAAGGATAAAATATGAGATGGATCAGAATTCAATTCTGGGTGTCAAAGGATGAAGGACCAGATGGATCAGAAGTCAATCCAAGGAATCGATCATCCCACTATGAAATTGGTCGCAAATGCACGCATAATCTTAAATATAGAAGAACATTGAAAATGACATAGATTGGAAAATACTATTCGTATGAGTTATGAAACAAAACTGTTTAAAATTCTCACAAAGAATATGGTAATGTTGTGAAAATATTTGTAAAGAAATATAAGTAATAAATTGATGTGGACAAAATTTCCACAAGGATGTTGGCATATGCATGTCATATACTACACAAGGTTGAATTGCAAAAAGAGGCATGATGACGCAGATCCTAACTTGTTCAAGATGCGATCTAGTGGCGCTTTATATGAAGTTGAGGAACTTCACCAAGTGGACACATATCTTGAGTTTAGAAGGTTATAAATAAGAAATAGGTGGGTGAGGTGAAGTAAGCTTGTGGAAATGAATATCTGAGATAACTATTTGACAAGATTCAGAATTTATTTGGGATATCAATGGCTCATTGATAATAGAGAGTTTATTTATGTAGTAGAGCTACATTGTGAAAATTTAGTCAGTGATGAATAGAGAATAATGTTCATGTATTTGTAAATTCGGAATGTATTCACTTGTGTATTTTATATTGTATTTCAATGTAGCCTGACAAAGACATTTGTTCCTCTAATCGAGAGAGTCATTAATATAATAAAGTCATGTAAATTCATTGACGTTAACCCTCCATTGTAAGTCATGGAAATAGTTCCCATAGTTGTGGGGTATTAGCGTTATTAGACTCTCCTAGAGAAGTCGGCCATGTAGAGTAAATGTCAAGTGGAAAAAAAGTATAAATAGAGAGTGAGACTCTCTATTTGAAACACACGCTCACTCAACTATAACGCATGAGTGAGAGAAGAGGACCTCGCACAAGTGAGAGAGAGAATAGTTGTTGGAGATCATCTTTATGTTTTTGGGTTTTACTTTTGATATTGGTGCTCATTCTATCTCTAAAAAAGTTGCGGGGTTTATCCTTTATGGTTTCCCTAAGGAAAAATCTTTGTGTCTCTTCTCTCTTGTGATTATTTCTGTGCATGTTATTCTCTCAGAAAATATCCTAGATCATATTGATTAAATGACAAAAATACAACATGGTATCAAAGCTAACCTGGAAAAAAGACATTGTGCAGCTGCAGAATATAGGGCTTCCTACTTTTTGGGTCTCTCTCCATAGATCATCAACAAAAAAAGGCTAGTCTAACTCTCCATTTAAGGGCGCATCTTTTTGTCGAAGCAGAATTTGATTCCAGGCATTTTCAGTTTTTGACCTGTCACTGCTACGGGAAATTAGGGATTTTCACAGAAGATGAATTTTTGAGTGAGCCCAACATAGGATTTATCTCCTCCTTAAAATCAAAATTTAGAGACAAAGATCGAAATTTTTGGTTGGGTAAAACTCCGAGAAATTCAAACCCTAATTTGACCCCGGACCAGAAAACCCTAAAAGACTAAAACTAGTCATTTTGGTGCATTCGCTATATCTAGAGATTGGATAAGGATAAGGAGCCGAAAGTTTTACAAGTCGAAGATAAATTCCCGATGTACCCTATGTAAACATTTCAAACTCATATTCTCTATATCCTAGGATATATGATTCGTCCAAATCAAAGTTCTAGCCTCTCCCAGGTTTCATCCATAAACGATGACACCTTGGGAGAATTGTTATGTCTCGGGCTATGAAGGTCCAAATAAAATTTCACAAGATGTTCCAGATAGGGAACAAACTGTAATTTTTGTGGTAAAATTTTCAGACCCCGAAGGTGAAACAGTGACACGTGGAAGTCTGTAAAATTTCGCTATGCTGAACAGTACTGAAATAAGTCACCTTGGGAAAACTCTCATAAGTCCCAATTGGTGAAACCAATTCTGTCAAAAATTTGGTGTTGGAAAGAAGATAGACAAGGATACCTCAGTGCAAAGGTTCAGGGATAGAGGAGCATTAATTTCAGAGATAATGCAGAAACAATATCAGGCAATCAGAAGAAATTGAAGAAACCTAGGGCATTGGATATTTTGCAGTTCTGATCACAGTTTGGGAAAATGAGTATGCTTCTCAACTTTCCCTCAGGAGGCACATATTTCTATCAAATCAGATCTAAAATATTCCAAGTTTTGAAAATTAGTGTTTCTCTAACAAACCCTATATCTGCCCGATCTGGAACCAGGATGGACACCTCAAATCAGAACTCCGTGATCCTTGAAGAAATTGATTTGGATTAGTATTTCAGTATGAAAGTTCTAAGAGCCAGAGGGAGATGAGGCTAAGGATAGAGCCAATAGAATCATTGAATATTCTATTAAATATCATCTTATCCCTCATGAAGACACCAAAAGGAAGTGTTTGATGCTATGATGAAGCAATCGAAGAAGAATAGATATTGTTATAACCACCTTGAATGGCCTCCTAGGATTATGGGATTCATTCATTCGAGGAATATGTACTAGAAGGAAGTGATTACCTTCAGTAGACTCTAGAATGAGTGCACACAAGATTAATCTCAACTCATAATAAGAGAAGAGAAGATGAGAGAAAATGAAGTTCAAGCGCTCATGATTCAAAGAAGATCCCTCAAGCGATGAGGAATATGAAGAACTCAGTTCTTGAAGAACCTCTTATCGATCTTAGAATTTGGATAAGAAATGATGTTGTTATGAATAACGAATATGATGAAGTTGAAAGAAGGAGTCTACCCACGAAACAAATAAAGATAAGTGTTCAATTGTCATTTCATGATATTGTTTGGTTATGCATTTGTTTATATTCAGTTGATGTGTTATGCATGATATAATGTTTTCATTAATGACAATATACTACTAATATGCATGTGATGGGTAAGTAGCTCATGGTGATATACAACTCTCCATTTCTACTTATCTAGAATGAAACCTCTTTGCTGATATATTGGATTAGTGCACAATCTCGATTATGTCATGGTAGAGATGGAAGGCATCTAGAAAGTTTCCGTGAGATATGGATGAATGTTGTATTGGCTAAAATAGTTGCATGATTATATCATTATTCATAAGAATTAGCCATTATGAATATGCTTTATAAAATACTTTTAACCATATGACTGATGCATTTGACTTGTAGGAAATATTGTGTACAATCACCTACAAGAAAATAAGGATGAGACTTGTTCTGAAGAACAAGTAAAGACAGTTCAAGATTCACTCCAATAAGCATACATGAAAATGAACTAAGAAGATTTCATAGCGAAAGAAAGAGATTTGAAATAATATAAAGAGAATGGTAGATGAAGAATAATCCAAGATGAAGAATAGTATGAAAATACTTTCAAACAAAGAAAGAGGCATCAAACACACTCTAGTTATGTGACACTGTTGAGCAACATCATTGATGTAGATCCTTCCAGCTATGAAGAAGTAGCCAAGAAGAAAGAGAAGGAGAGTACCAATTCAAGAAGAATGATGTCTAGGATGCGGTATCAAGACTTGAAGGGAAGTCCGTAGTATCTTCCAAATGGATCTACAAGATCCAAAAAGAAGTAGATGGAAACAAATAGGGATACAAGGCAAGATTCTTAGCACGAGGCTTCTCACAGAAAGAAGGCATAGACTATGAAGAGACATTTGCCGCCACTGGAAGTTAAGACACATGACAAGTAAACTCACGTGTGCAAATTAAAGAAGGCCTTGTATGAGCTCAAAAGGCACCCATGGGATAGCACATACATGAGGAGCTTGAAGATCACCTAGAGTAATGAAGATATTAACCTTTGATACGAGGTTGAATATGAAATCATATAGAGGATGACAAGCTTACAAATGGGTGCGAGAATAACTTTTCAAAAGGTTCAATATAGAGGATCTTGGTATCCAGTGACCCTAGATGGATACATAGAATAATAGTAGCAGAGGAAGCTACTTGTCACTCTAGTAAATAATGTTCAATACATAAAGTATGAAAGGCAGAGGGAGAATGATGCTCCACTTCAGAGGGAGTGACTGCAGAAGATCCTAAGGTTCAACATGTTATGACAGGATGGACAACTTACTGATGGCTCTAGGATTTATTGAGAGTAAAGCAGATTCCAACCTTTGCTTCAAGGTTGAAGGCGGAAGACTAGTGATGCTCCTATTATATGTCAATGACCTGTTCCTGATAGGAAAATAAGAACTCATTAAATATGTAAGAAGGATACTTGCTATTGAGTTTGAGATGAAGGACATGGGTATGATGTACTACATTATAGGCATGGAGGTATGGCAGAGTACTGATGGAATCTTCCTTGGAAAAGGGAAGTATGCAGTGGAGATCCTGAAGAGGTTTGGGATGATGGACTACAAGGCCATGGCCACACCTATGGCATCAAAGATGAAGCTATTGAGTGATGCTTCATCAGAGATGGTTGATGCCATGATGTATTGTCAGATGATTTGTTCATTGATGTTCCTAACGGATCTGAGACATGCTCACCTAGTTGCAAATCTTGCAGTGAGGTACCTAAAGGGTACAGTTGAGTATGGGCTCAAGTATAATACAAATTAGAATACTAACATGCATGGTTATTTGGATTCTGATTGGGCAGGCAGTGCCATTGAAAGGAAGATCACTTTGGGGTGCTGCTTCAGTATGGGATTAGGTGTGATCTCTTGGTTTAGTAGGAAGTAGTCCTACGTGGCACTAATTACAACCGAAGCAGAGTATGTCGCAATTTGTTCAGCTAATTGTGAGGCAGTGTGGTTAAGGAAGCTACTATATAATTTTTTTGATATCCAGTTGGATGCTACTTGTATATATTGCGACAACCAGATGTGTGTGAAGTTATCAGTGAACCCGGTGTTCCATGACAATTCGAAGCATATCGAGATCAAATATCACTATATTAGGGATATGGTGCATAGAGGACTAATGAAGCTCTAGTTTTTTATTCATATCGAGATCTCTTGAAAGAGGGAGTTCTAGCATAGACAGTGAGACATGTTGTCTAAGCATAAGATCCCAGTGAAGCTTGTAGGTTGCTTAGACGTAAACAATCATGTAGGTTGTCCTCGGATGTAATAAGTCCTAGCGAAGCTCGTAGGTTATCCTTGAACATAATCAACCCCAATGTGATTCTATGCTAGAAATGGCTAGAGTGAAGTTTGAGTCCTTCAGAAGAGAAGCTTGGTGTTCATCATATCAAGGTTCCTTCCAAGGTAAGTGATGAGTCCGTGAATCATTTTTGACATGGTGGCAGGATTGGTTCCTCCCATGGTCAGATATAAGTGATGTGTCTTTCCAACATGGTGGTAGGATTGGTTCCTCCCATGGTCAGATGTAAGTGTTGTTCCTTTCTAACATGGTGGCAGGATTGGTTCCTCCCATGGTCAGATGTAAGTGTTGTTCCTTTCTAACATGGTGGCAGGATTGGTTCCTCCCATGGTCAGATGCAAGTGTTGTGCCTTTCTGACATTGTGGTAGGATTGGTTCCTCCCATGGTCAGATGTAAGTTTCATTCCTTTCTGACATGGTGGCAGGAATGGTTCCTCCCATGGTCAGATATAAGTGTTGTGCCTTTCTGACATGGTGGAAAGATTAATGGTTCCTCCCATGGTCAGATATAAGTTTTGTGCCTTTCTGACATGGTGACAGGATTAGTTCCTCCCATGGTCAGATGTAAGTGTTGTGCCTTTCTTACATGGTGGCAGGATTGGTTCCTCCCATGGTCAGATATAAGTGTTGTGCCTTTATGACATGGTGGAAGGATTGGTTCCTCCCATGGTCATATAAAAGTGTTGAATATGTGAGGACCTACATGGAGGCTAGGCCTACATCCAACAAGGTTGTCTCTGTAGAAATTCCTATGACGAGTAGAATTGAGAGATAACACCATTTGCTCGAGATAGCGAAAGCAGTGATGATGATGATATGAATTTTATGATGATCCAGTAATGAAGACTTGTGCTGATGAACTGTGTCAAGAGAATACCTTCCTAGTTAAGAGGGAGTGTTGATGTATTTGTAACTTCGGAATGTACTCACTTGTATATTTTATATTGTATTTCATTGTACCCCGATGGAGATGTTTGTTCCTCCAATCGGGAGAGTCATTAATATAATAAAGTCATGTAAATTCATTGAGGTTAACCCTCCATTGTAAGTCAGGGAAATAGTCCCCACAGTTGAGGGGTATTAGGGTTATTAGAATCTCCTAGAGAAGTCGAACCTGTAGAGTAAATGTCAAGTGGAAAACAAGCATAAATAGAGAGTGAGACTCTCCATTTGAAACACACACTCACTCAACTGTAGCGCATGAGTGAGAGAAGAGGATCTCGTACAAGTGAGAGAGGGAACAACTGTTGGAGATCATATTTTTGTTTTTGGTTTTTAGTTTTTCTATTGGTGCTCATTCTATCTCTGAGGAAGTTGGGAGGTTTTCTCCTTTATGGTTTCCTCAAGGAAAACTCTTTGTGTCTCTTGTCTCTTGTTATTATTGGTGTGCATGTTATTCTCTTAGATAATATCCTATATCATATTGATTAAATGAAAACAATCCAACAAATAAATGTGTGGATGAAGTAGATACCAGTATTTTGGATGTGTGAAGTTCTTTGTAAAAAAAAAAACGTAGAACAACAAACTGAATGAAGATCAACTGAAAGGATGTAGATCATAGATATTTTTTCACATCCTATATTTAGGAAATTTTCTGTTCAGACACAGAATTTATAACAATTTCAGATTTTGAAGGAAAGGCATTTATCTATTTGCAATTTTTCTATACAATCATAAGTCATATCAAGGAGGTCGTATGGGGAAAGGAGCAGGGGGTTGCAGCCTCATTCTAGTAAGTGCTGGAGAATACAATTAAGGTGTGGAAACATACTTTATGTTGGTGAAGATAAAATTCATGGGGTTGTAGCCTCCTTTCAATCGGTGTTGGAGAATAAGCGGAAGTTGGTGCATCCACAACTAGAGAGCGTAGTTATTTATAGGTTGAAGCTTGAAGTCGCAAGTCGCAGTATGCATAGTTAGATTTATATATATCCACTTTGGTTCTTGAATATCATGAGTTAGTTCTCATGCATATTGAAGTTGTTGCAAGTCAATGCCAACAACCCGTAGATTGTACTTGGGATTAGGTGAACTCCTGAATTGAGTGGGTTCTCAAATTTGGAGATTGTAGTATTCCATTGATGTAATTACACTTATATATATATATATATATATATATAGATATTTTTTCTCAAGTTTTTTTGCGTTGTTCTGATTATTCTTGTGAATGATGGAAAGTTTTAAATCCGCAAACATTTGCATAAGTTAAAATTATAAATATTTGGAATACTGATCCAGTGTAGAAATGGATAAGAAAGAATGTCTATCCACCAAGAGGGCTCCAAGATTTGATGGTTCAAACTATACCTTCTATAAATTTTGAATGGAAGTATATCTACAATCAGTCGACATAGATTTTTTGAAATCAGTAGAGAACGAATATGAGTTCCCACAATCTATAGTTGAGTTAGAAGATAACAGTGAGATTTTAACCTCCAAAATAGTGACTCTTGATCCAAAAAATAGAAAAAAATATGAATAGAACGTGCAGGTGAAAAACACCATATTGTGCAAGCTAGCAGACTTTACCAAAGTAATGTAGTGCACCATAATGGAATAAGTATGGGATAAAATAAGAAGTATCTATGAAGGTAAAGACAAAGTCAAGAAGGCCAAACTGCAAACACTCTCAGCGCAACTTGAAACTCTCAAGATGAAGGAGGAAGAAGATGCTCCTCATACCTTCTAAGAGTGGAGGAGATAGTAAACTCCATAATAGGAATTAGAGATACTATTAAAGATAATTCAGTCATACAAAATATGATGAGAACTTTCCATACATGGTTCAATAGGAAAGTGTCAGTTTTAGAAGGCGAGAGTAATTTGGACGACCTGGCCAAGGATGAACTATATGGAATTCTCATGACATACAAGATGTGAATAGAACCTAAGAGTGTATCTAGGAAAGAATATCCATTTAAAGAAACAAAAGAATGTGAGTCTAGCAAGAGTGAATGCAAGAATACAACTAACATATCATATGAAGAAGAGGCCAAATTTATGAGAAAACTAAAAAAGAGGACAATGTAAGTACAAAGGAAAACTATCTTTTAAACGTTTTAAATGTGGTAGAATTGGAAATTTTGCTTCAAATTGCACATATGAATAAAACTGAGAAAGTGAAAGCGAGGAAGAGTCAGAATATCAAGAACGAAGAGGCAAGCATCAACAGAATAAAGTCATAAGAAAGACAAAATTTCAAGGAGAGAAGAAAATCTTGTACACCGAGGAGAACAATGCGTCGGATGAAGAAGAGAATGATGAAATTCCAAGGAATGTATTGTCCATGCACCTAATTAAGGATGAGAATGCGATTGGAGGAAAATGATCAACTAAAGGAACTCCTACTAGTATATATAAAGTTGAAAAGGAATGGACGTACAATGGAATTTACTTTCCTTCTCTGAAATCTGATGAAAAGAAGAAATATAGTAGTTGAAAAGAAATTTTCATGTTGGAAATATTTTTCGACAACAAACACTCCTATTATGTGGTTACATGACCACCATCGAAGTCAAAAAAATTTAGTTCCTTTGAAGAGAATTCGAAGTATGAAGATGAGGAAAATTTTGGTGTCGACTAGGAAGAAGAACTAATTAGCGCACTCGAATATCTGAAAACATCAAGAAAATATAATAAGGCACTAAAGCTACACCTTGAAATGGCAGAAGAATAAGTCAAGTAGGTTGGAGATATGTGTGAAGACTGGAAGAAACAAATGGAATCCAAAGAAGAAGAAGTACTTTGCGCAAAAGAAATAATAAAGGAACTAGAAGAAAACAAGTGTGTGCTTGAGAAGCCTTGGAGGGATTTAGAATTAGTGAATGAGCTACTGCAGAAACAAATTGTATTGAAAGAATCAGATGTTTTACACTCTAAAATAATTGGTGCAATTCAAGGAAAGAATGGAATATGTATTGACACATAAACAAAAAATAATTTCAACAACAGAACAACTATCCTTAATGAAATCCTAAGCTGTCAGTGATATCCAGAAGATAAGATCAGTATTCAATTTGCAAAATCTAGTGATTCCATGTGTAACAAAGGAGAGTATAGTTTCAAAGAATGGGTTGCTTTTCACAGGAAACTTGATCTGCTTGCAAGAAATTCCAATGCCTCCAGATACAAAAATACCATCAGATGTTGGATATGTAATTTTTTCGGAAACATAGCCAAATACTGTCACACTATGAAATGTTATGTGTGGGATAAATATGGCCATAAGTCGTTGAAATGTTTCCTGAAAAAATCATCAGCAAAGGAAACTTGGTTGGCAAAAATGTATGGAAAATTGTTTGTCCCAAGAGTAGAGGTCGGGTATGCACCAAAATTATTGGAAAAGAAATGTATTTCAGGAGGACATAAAAAATGAAGATAAGGTCCACACATATTATCCAATTAAGAAGATATGGATGAAGAAGACATCTCAGGAATGTGAAAAAGATGGAACTAACAACTGTACAGAAATAACAAGAAGTGACTGTTGCTTACATTTCTAACCTAGGAAGATTATGCAGGATCCTTGAGTCCAAAACATGTATATCATACACTCAAGGATTAATAGAGTAAGTGGATGTTCATTAATTTCATTTGAATCATTTTTACTATTTATTAGAAGTATGTAGTTGTTATTATAAAAGTGAAATTTCCATGCACAAAACAGTAAGGAAGCAAATGCACAAGTAATATAAATGCATAAAAAGGAAGTCTTTGCATTATATTAAAAATAAGATTACAAAATTTTGGAGCTTTGAAGCTCTTATTACATCAATCCACAATATGGCGTTTAGGACAAAATTGAAGCAAAAAAAAACTAAAAATGACAAAAAATGGATCATAGATGCAGCTCAAGATCAACATATTTAGCACAACTAGAATGCAGAGGTGAAACATGCAAGTCCACGTCCATTGGAGTTGGTTCTGCAAACTTAGGCGACTGTAATAGGGGAAGAAGATCCAATGTCTAAGTTAATGAATTAGTCTCAACCCCAAGACGAATTAGAAGGATGAATGTTTGTTGCTTTTGCTGCTCCAGAACATCTACTCGCCTACTCAAATTGGACAACATCTCTGAACTATTTCAGTTGAAGTACAACTATTGGAACCATGGCATGAAATTAGATTCATTTAACTGGTTTCACCAAATTCCTTTGTCCATCTGAAACCGTCTTAGATCCACCTACTACGATTAAACCACTGTGCGAAGGTTGTCAAGGGAATTATTTAACCTCTAGAAATAAGACATAATGGTGAACAAGGATTGAAGAATGGAAAATAAAGATGCAAACAAAATAATCTCGATGGAGTATGAACTAGGGTGGTGAAAGGAGTGAAAAACACTGCCAACTTATAGAAGTGGAGAATAAATCATCACACACTTGAACATAAATTGAAGGGACATTGTACTTGATGAGTTCATGCACTGTAAAATTCAAAGTAGATTGTGACGAAGTCAATTTAATGCAAACCATGATAAATGAGAAAAGGGGTGGTTTGAAAGAATGACGTTGGAGTAAAAGTTCTAGTACAGACACACCATGTGTATAGGACATCTGACACATCAACTTAACCCCACACGCAAAAGGTTGGAGATAAGTGTGATAACAAAAAAAAAATATTAGTATTAATAAAACAACTCTCTTCCAGATCTCGAGACAAGATTTCCTACAAGATACCTTAAATTAGATGCATTTGATTGTGATTATCTATGACTTGGAACATTAGAAGAAGTGAGCACAAAGCTAGGGGGATTCAACAAAGCATAAGCTCCCTTTTATATTGATGTAAAAGGGGGAGAGAAGATGGAAGAAGAAGAGGAATATGTAAATGATAGGGGGAGCAATGACAGTCAAAACGTTAGAAGACAAATTATCACAAAAGAAGTCTTTGATGCACAACTTTCGGTGGATTTTTAAACAAGTGTAGTTATTAAAGGAAGTGTTGACATCAATGAAAAAGGGGCAGATTATTGAGTATGTGTTGTTATTGATGTCAAAGGATCAAAGACCAAATAGATCATAAGTAAATTTAAAAATTTCTAAGGATCAAAGGTCAGATGGATCATAAGTCAATTCAAGGGTGTTAAAGGATCAAGGAACAGAAGGATCAGAAGTCAATACAAAGATGCAATCATCCCACAATGACATTGGTCACAAATGAGCACATAATATTAATAGAGAAGAACATTGAAAATGGCACAGATGCAAAAATACCATTTATATGACTTATGAAACAAAGCTATGTAAAAGTCCCACAAAGAATATGGTATGTGGTACAAATATTTGTAAAGAAACATAAGTAATAAATCGGTGTGTACAAAAATACCACAAGGATGTTGGCATTTGTGCATCATAGACTACACAAAGTTGAATTGTGGAAAGAGCCATGCTGACACAGATCCTACCTTGTTGAAGATGAAATCCAGTGGGTTATTATCTGAAGGTAAGGAACTTCACCAAGTGGAGAAATATCTTGAGTTAAGAAGGTTATAAATAAAGAATAGGTGGAGGAGGTGAGGTAATCTTGTAGAAATGAAGATCTAAGATAATTGTTTGACAAAATTCAGAATTTATTTGGGGTATTAGTGGTTTTGTTGACCACAGAGAGTTTCTTTATGTAGTGGAGCTGCAATGTGCAAATTCAGTCAATGATGAAAATAGAAAAATTGCGCGGATGAAGTAGATACCATTATTCGAGATGTGTGAAGTTCTTTCTCAGAAAAAAAATGTTGACCGCAGAACAATAGAGGTGAGTAAGATGGAAACTCTATACAGACGTAGAAAACAGATCAAATAAAAGGAAGCAGATCAAAGATATTTTCACACATTGTGTTTTTGGGAAACTGTCTGTTCATATACAATTATTCGAATGGAGAAGTTACAAAGGTTGCATATTTTGAAAGAAAGGTATTTATCTATTTGTAATTTTTCTATACAATAATATTTCATATCAGGGAGTTCGGACGAGGAAAGGAGCAGGGGGTTTATTCCTTTCTGTTGGTGTAGATAAAATTCAAGGGGTCGTAGCCTCCTTCCAGTCGATGTTGGATAATAAGAAAAAGTTGGTGCTTCCACAACTGGAGAGTACCATTATCCACAGGTTAAATATTGAATCCATAAGTCATAGTTTGCGCAGT
>LPNX010473655.1:0-13861 GCA_001517045.1 Pseudotsuga menziesii
TGAGACAGTACCTATTCAACTACCCAAACTAGTACTGCAGATGCATAAAGTAACTATGTACAAATTGAGGACTGCCTCAACCCTTTGATGCACACACACGGTGCTGGTTGTGAAATTGAAAATGTAAAAAAAGTATTAAGCCCTTAAATATTCAGACAACAAAAGTAGTGCCTATCACAATCACAATGTAACCATCCTGACATTACCGATGCGTAAACTAAGTCCTAACCAAGCAATCACCGTATCATGATGTATGATCCTGAATCTGGACAATGTTAAAACCCTTGTATATGTACAAAGTACTTTGGTTGAATCCATCCATCAGAAAAAGATTCATGTATGCTTAATGGCATGAACAAAAAGATGCATAAATGCCAATTCCATGAACAAGAATCTAAAGCCAAAACTCCCCACACACTTAACTTCTGCTTAGATTGACATACCATTATTAAAAAATCACAAAGCCAGAATTCTTCTCTCATATATATATAACAGAAAGCTAGAATGCTTGCATTTCATCAAACACTTACAGATTGCACTGGTTGACATTGACCCACAAAAACGAACACAGTGGAAAACCTTCATTCAATGCAGCATGGTCATTTACACCAGACTGGGCACACATGCCCCTTAAAACTAGTGACAGAAAACAATACATACCAGCACTGTCAGAAAGATAAAAGGGTATATACAATTAGTATATTACCTGGAAAATAAATGATGGCACCCACATTATGATCATAATGGTCTGTGCAGACTGTGGCAAGTGCCCTTAGTCTAAGTTCCCTGAGCTGCTCACTTATTGTTTTCCCTGTACTCTCGTCCCCATAACAAGCTGACCCTCCTCCTCTGCTGCCTAGTAATTGATGACGAGGGTATATTGCGCGTGCATACAATGCCCGAGGTGTCTATTTTAATAGGGAGGATAGAATACAAAGGAAGGTTAGGAGGAGAGGGGGAATAAACCAGGAATTGATTTATTATGTAAAGCTCGCATTGATAATAGTATTCCAAGGTGTCTCCCATGGGCCGACCATGGCAAAAAATAGAGCATCACATGCACATAGCACATGCATTTGGCACATCCACTTGTACTCGTGTCGTGGACCTTACCCTGCTCACAATTCCATGTCCTCTTTGTTCCAAAGAAGTGGACCCTCCCAACATGCAGTGCTCAATACAAGGCAGTATTTTGCTTTCATTTAAAGAACCCTGGTCTACTTGCCCCGGCTTCTAATTTAAAGAACCCTGGTCTACTTGCCCCAGCTTTTACTTAATGAGAATTGTCCACACTCAGCTATTGCAATAGGGAAATGTTCTTAAAGCTGAAGGTGAAATGGAAATTTTAATGGCTCTTTGAATAAGGCTTTTTGAAATGTGTCAGAGTTTTACAATGGCATGGAATTCTCACTGTACTTGAAGTGAAAATCTATTTGGGGTGTATAATCTCAGTGAATATTTTCCACAATGTGTTTTATATGGATAGAATCTATTGTACACAGAAAGACTATGTACATAAAGCTCATTTGCACGGCACTTAAACATTTCCATGATGAGAATGGGAAAAAAAAATAGAAGAATAATAAACTTTATAGATGCATGGATGTGATTTAAAATAACATAATTTTTCCTTTTTTAAAGCACTTGAATATGTAACTTTTGTTAATAACAACTCTACAATTAATTCTAAAGGATGTATAGTCAGTAGCAGGCTAGATAGGATGGTCATCTGAGCCAGAAACCTCTCTGTCCTCTTGTTTTTTAATGTATGTGATCTGCCAATTGCCAGAGATCGCTGAACTGGAATTCATTAAACTCGCACAGACTTTCCCAAGATTCACACCAACAGATAAATATGGATACTTTCTGGCTACTTCTGCAAAAATATCTGCAATGCACCTCACTAATGTTAGATTGAGGCATAATTGGGAAATCATAAGAAAAACTCTAGATGCATGAAATGAAGAGACATGATGTCTGGAATCAGTCTAGACTCTTTAACTCCCTTCAAACCAAACAAGTACACAAGTTGAACAAGATTTGATACTGAAATCACAATTTAGAATACAAACAATTTTCAAAAACCTACTTTTGCAAAATTTGGCAAGACATTAGGTTACAGAGCTATAGTTTGGAATATAATGGCAAGACCCTTGAAATCCTTGCAGATGCATAATTTCACAAGGCACTGGCTTCAGAATGTGTGAACACAAAACCAAAATCCTTTGAGATGCTCACAGATGCAAAATTTCAGGAAGCAATGGCTTCTTAACCAACAATTTGGAAGAAGAATGGAAGCCTTCCCAAACCTTGGGGCCCACAGACACCTAGACATAGCATTAGCATCAATGCTAGAAATGCAGAACATGTAGTAGGCCCTTGCATACTCAATTAACTGAGACAGTACCTATTCAACTACCCAAACTAGTACTGCAGATGCATAAAGTAACTATGTACAAATTGAGGACTGCCTCAACCCTTTGATGCACACACACAGTGCTGGTTGTGAAATTGAAAATGTAAAAAAAGTATTAAGCCCTTAAATATTCAAACAACAAAATTAGTGCCTATCACAATCACAATGTAACCATCCTGACATTACCGATGCGTAAACTAAGTCCTAACCAAGCAATCACCGTATCATGATGTATGATCCTGAATCTGGACAATGTTAAAACCCTTGTATATGTACAAAGTACTTTGGTTATGTAGACTGTAAGTACACACACACACATCTATTCTGTTGGCATAGCCAAAGTAGAAATCACCATCTAGATTAGCATTCTTACAAAATTTTAGACTGCTTGTGAAAATAACCCATAATTATTCTTTATGTTTCCTGTTTGAGCCATGGAATCAGAAGAAACATGTTGAAAATATTCTTATCAAAGGTTCACTCTTAACAATTGGTTGGTTTTCTTGCAAATAACAATCTGGCCATCCTTTTACCTTGTTAAAA
The DNA here is from genome assembly GCA_001517045.1 of Pseudotsuga menziesii. Classification (NCBI taxonomy): domain Eukaryota; kingdom Viridiplantae; phylum Streptophyta; class Pinopsida; order Pinales; family Pinaceae; genus Pseudotsuga; species Pseudotsuga menziesii. Next base: position 2,960 of record LPNX010473655.1, read on the forward strand.
CTATCCAGGTTCTTCACCTTTAGATCCTGCAATTCATAATTGCCCAGTTATCCTGTTTTGGTAATGCCTTGAACAGTTGTTGGTCAGATTTTCAGGGATTTTATGGACAAGCTAGAAAGGGAGATTTGGCTCTGCTTTAAAGTATTTTTTATCGTTTTATGACTATAAATCTATTCAGAACATTTTATTCTATTTTATAGATCTGTTGAAGACATGCTTTTCGTATTTTACTATTTTTACAGGACTTGAACATGGCCTATCAAGCTTTTGCCCAATTGTACAGCAAGTTCTTTGGCTTACCTCATATGTTTGCTTTAGTCAAATTGCTTGGATCAAGATCAATACCTTGGCTTGTTCGGGCTCTTCTCGATTTGCTTACACACAAGGTAATTTTCTATATCCTGTGAAAATTTTAAGAATATGTTTTGGGAAGTATAGTAATGGAAACATAGAAAAAAAGGACATAGATATGAAGGACTAAATGTTTGAAGTACTTAAATGCTGGCTAGTCTTTCCACTCTTGATTTTGGTGGCTTCTCCTGGTACAGGGTGCTGCTTCTTATATATTTTCTGTTTTTGCTAAATTGTCTAGGGTTTACCTTCCAGCTACACCCCTTTATTAAGTTTAAACAAATTTGAGCTTTCTTTTATTCTGAGATGCTCTAGGCACTTTGTCACTGCTTTTAACACTTGAGGCACTGATGTGCTAATTTGGTTACTCATGGACAGTAATATATAATTTCTTTCTTCTTTCTGTTTTTCTGACATGCCGTAACAAAATAAATAACTAGCTCATTTTGCTATCCTGACGTTATTAGACGCGTTACTTCTTGATGTCTCATACACAGGTATATGTCAGTGGATAAAAGCATCAAATGCACGTGTAGAAGGTACAGATATAGATGTCATTTGCAAGTGTAGATAATAACACAGCGGAAGAAATGAACTGAGTGGATGTGAAATAAAATATGAAAATCTTTTAAACACTTTTGTTTCATCTCTGAGGTGAAGTAGCTAGTGGTCACTGGTAAGTTGAATCTAAGAATAAGGGCCAAGGAGGAATCTAAGGAGGATTCAATTACAGAGCTCTGTTTACTCTTTTTTGCATGATTCTTCAATGTCAAAACTAAATATCCATTCAGTTGAGATGCTATGACCCATTTTGCTCCAAACCAATCCAGGATTACTACATATCAGCACTATGTACATCCATCAATTACAGTTACCTAGGATATGTATGAACAGAATTAGTCAAGCACATTGAAAAATATTATAAATGGACAAATAGAAGAAAACAATGTAGTTTAGACCTTCCTTAATTTCTATACTCATATTTATAATACGATCACACTTTGTCTCTTAGGAGACAAGTCACTAACGAAACAATGGACATACCTGAGAGAGAGAGAGAGATAGGTAGTTGTAGGGAAGAGTGAGACAAATACCGACCACAAGGTCACGGATCAATACTGTCAACCTCAAAACATATATAAAAAACAAAAAAATCTATTTGCATTTGCAGCAGCTGTCAACCCAACAGCTCTCCACCCACAAAACTCAAAATCCCTAATCGAGGTTCTACACCCAGCTTGATGAGATTCAAACTAGATTCAGTTAATTTTTTTATGCCTTTCCAGCCACAAACAACTACACCTAACTGACTACACATTACAGTCTAGTCTAAAGTAAAAGCATTGTGAAAAATGCCATGTCAGTGGAAAAATGAATAGTTTTGGATTTGTCACTAGATGAAACCGCTGAGAGAGATTTAAGAAGTTGACTTGCCCAGAAAACTCAGAAACCAACCCATAAACCCTCATGAAAAATTAAGTGAACACCTTATGGGAAACAATGTGCATGATTCCTTAATGTCAAAACTAAATATCCATTCAGTTGATGCTATGACCCATTTAGGGCAGAGTGAGACAAATACTGTCCACAAGGTCACGGATCAATACTGTCAACCTCAAAAAATATCTAAAAAAACAAAAAAATCTATTTTCATTTGCAGTAGCTGTCAACCCAACTCTCGACCCAAAAACTCTCCACCCACAAAACTCAAAATCTCAAAGAAAGATAGAAAAAGCATCACCACAAGGAGAACAGAAAGAGCCTAGACAGCTTATCCAGGAGGCCTCTTGGGTGGAACAAACACACCCCATACTCGAAAAGGGAAAAACATGAGTATGCCACAAATACTGAAAAAAACTCTCAAAAGAGCTGTATCAAGCCTTCCTCAATAATTTCTCCTTCCCAAAGTTCTCAGAAGGAGAGAAGACCAGCCTTCATATCAAGTGCTTCCTTGGATAAGCGGTCTGCACTCATATTGTGCTCCCTGTAGACATGCCTAAAGCCAAGGGATAAGAAATCCTGTTTGATAGACAAGACCCACAAGACCCACACACAATACCCACAAGAAAATACCCACAAGACCGATGTGTACAATCAAGGTGGGGAAACAACCATTTTACCCACAACACGAAGGGTAAATTTTTTATCTTCTCTCTCAAGGTATAGTCCATATGTGTTATGTACAATAATTCTATGTTTTATCATCATCGTATAAGGAAGGTCATTTCTTTCAACTTAACACTCCCAGAGGTCCCTGTGTTAAAGTTGAAGATTCCAAGGACAATCAATAACAGCAGTAGTAATAAATTAATGAACAAGTTAAAATAGCATACGTAAAGGAAAAAAAAACGTGGTAACATATATAACATAATTTTCATTTCTTTCAACTTAACACTCCCAAAGGTCCCCGTGTTAAAGTTGAAGCGTCCAAGGACAATCAATAACAACAGTAGTAATAAATTAACAAACAAGTTAAACTAGCATACGTAAAGGAGAAAAGAACGTGGTAACATATATAGCATAATTTTCATTTCTTTCAACTTAACACTCCCAAAGGTCCCTGTGCTAATGTTGAAGCATCCAAGGATAGTAAATAACAGCATTAGTAATACCAGAAACACATAAGAACAACGTTGCACCATAAGAAGTCTGGACACCAAGTATAACAAGGCAAGTACAAATATATCTAAGATTTTAGAAAAGTCAAAATGGCATTAATAATTTGAAAAGTTTAAAAGTGCAACGGCCAGTTAATATTGAATTTTTTGACCTCAAAACTGAAGTTAAAAAAGGCTGCATTGATCAGGACCAATCTTCATTTATCAAGACATCACTACAAGGGTCAATTGGCAGCATAAGAAAATGAACAGAGAGTGGATACATGAAGATCACCTGTGTGAAACATGCATGGACATCATTTGAGAATGCACTGATTCTTGTGTGGGCATTGCAGAACAAAGACCATGTAACCCATTGAGATAAACACAGTTACAGACAGTTCAAGATAGATGCTTAGGTGGAGTTTGTGCAGAACAACAAAACCTTGAACACAAAAACACCCTGTAGTGGAGAAAATGTAAAGGAGAGATAGATCAGACTGCAGTGCCCAGATGCCCGTATTGTCAACTGAGATATCAATGTGAATAAGGGCCCAGATGGAAGATACAACCAAGCAGGATTCAATTGTGCTTCCTCTAATGGCAACCATGGAGAATGAAGCTCATGTAAAATAAGGCTGATACCCACAAATCTAGAAAGTTTGCAAACTGACAACACATCAAAAATATCAAAGACAGAATATGGACATTTTTTGCAGGCAGAAAAATGCCAGAAAATTCAAAATTTTCACCAGCACAGTGGGTACACTGTAGATATGCTGAATGCAATGCAGATCAGTGGTTATGGATACCATAAACAATAGCTTGAAATGATAGACAGATTTCGACACCAAGGAAACATTAAGCTGCAAATATATGGAACACCGAAGCGAAGGTCAAGGTGCTGCTGTAGACAAATGGTGACACCAATCTCCACGCACAACAAGTTGTGGTAATGTTACCAGCAGCACAAATCAAAGTACGTGTAGTAGACACATGGCATGATTTCAATTGGGTGAGCATCTTGTCTGTCAATCTACTGTGCTTCACTAGGGCCATTAAAAAGGTATAAGGATACAAAAACCAGAGTTTTTACATGTTATATTACATATTAGATGCAGTTTGTTCCTATAATCCTTTTCCCAAAATGGGATGAGAGTGGAAACCTAGTCTTCTACCTATGCATGTACATTGTTGTGGGTAACCTCTGTGAGTTGTTCTTATATCTTCACCTTGTGAGTTTGGACTATAACGCCATAGGTGAGGGTTTTAAAAGAAACAAGTACAAAATTGGATGATATCCTCATCATCAGTGCTAATAGGGCAGAAATATAATCCGAATAGCTATTTTATAAACAACCACAACCACAAACATTATTTTCAAAGGATCCTGGGTGCATTCTCATTGTTATTAGATGACTAATTCATATAGATAATATCTAACTGAGCTTTATTTGTCATTCCCTAGAACACATGCATGGCCTCTTAATGAAAAAAATAAATTAAAAATAGATATTAATTGAGACACTGCCCTGAAATTCTTCAAAAAATTCAATCTGCTCTTTATGACTCACGTGTATTTTATTTATGGCTTCTTGTGGGTGTTCAATTCGGAACCCAACCTGTGAAATTAAAAACAAGAAATATATCCTCAGAATCTAAAAATAGAAAGTGATCAATCTGCTGATTAGTATAGAGACCCTAAGGAGACACGATCACATAAAATTTATTAAAGAATATTTCAAATCAACCAGCTTGGCTATAATTTATAGACATGAGCCCAATCCTCATGATGAAATTTTCCACGGAGCTTTCACATAAAATGAAGTACTGAGTAATATGGAAAATGACAATCAAAGAAGAATGTTGCATACAATTTAAGAAGCTAACATGAAAATAATAGTGGAAGTCAGACAAGTATCATTTGGCAATGACATGGAGAAAATAAAGGCAAAAACAAAGGTTGATGCCACCAGAAGAGAAGATTTAGAGAAAAATGTTTTTGAAGCCAAAGATTAGTTGAAGCAACAACAAATGCAAGCTATAGAGGAGGCCAAAATAAGGGCCAAGGAGGAACCGTGTTCCAGACTGCATATCTGGTCTTTGTGCTCCCGATTTGTATCATCGTCTCTGTTTGGCAGTTCCATTGATCTACTTCAGTGGTCATATGTTGGGCATTAATAAAATTATCTTATCTTATCATATCTACCTAAAATGTTTGTATGTGAAGCTTCTATCTATGTTTAACACTTTTGCCTGAACCAAGGCCTTCTGTTGATATATAATTGATAGATAGTTTTGGAACCCAGCAACTGAGTATGGTATTCATTGTAGAATGCAAACCAAAATCTCTCACAGTCCCCTCCAGACTTGAATATTGTATTATTTCCAACCTGCAAGTTAAAATGTATACATGGTCTAATAGACCACTTTCGTGTCTGTAATTGGCTAATCAAATCATCACAGGCTCGTAATTAGCTCCTATAATGTCCTATTTGGTGTTACCCCTAAATCCTTTGCTAGATTAGAACAGGAGAACCCATTGTCATGGAAAATTAACTCTGAATGGAAAATTGATTACCCTCAATAAGTCATTTATTCTGTTGGCATAGCCAGAGTAGAAATTACCATCTGGATTAGCATGCTTACAAAATTTTAGACTGCTTGTGAAAATAACCCATAATTATTCTTTATGTTTCCTGTTTGAGCCATGGAATCAGAACAAACATGCTAAAAATCTTCTTATCAAAGGTTCACTCTTAACAATTGGTTGGTTTTCTTGCAAATAACAATCTGGCCATCCTTTTACCTTGTTAAAACTATCCAGGTTCTTCACCTTTAGATCCTGCAATTCATGATTGCCCAGTTATCCTGTTTTCGTAATGCCTTGAACAGTTGTTGGTCAGATTTTCGGGGATTTTATGGACAAGCTAGAAAGGGAGATTTGGCTCTGCTTTAAAGTATTTTTGATCGTTTTATGACTATAAATCTATTCAGAAAGACAAAAAAACTATAAGAAAGACAGAAAAAGCATCACCACAGGGAGAACAGAATGAGCCCAGACAGCTTATCGAGGAGGCCTCTTGGGTGGAACAAACACACCCCATACTTGAAAAGGGAAAAACATGAGTATGCCACAAATACTGAAAAAAACTCTCAAAAGAGCTGTATCAAGCCTCTCTGTGGTTGATCGTTTTATGACTATAAGTCTATTTGGTTCATGATCCTCCTGTGCTTGACCCATGTCAATCCATTTATCAAAACCAGGCCCCGCCCGAGCAAAGCCACTGAAAGAGGCCTGGCCCTCCCCTTGTCATAATGACCGAATTTATTTGATAAAAATTCCTTGATTAGCTCTGGTTCTAAAATGTATAGCTTAGAATGGACTCCATACCAATAGAAAAATGGCTCTCTTGAACAGAAACAATTACGAAGTACTAATCAGACATTGATTCCAAGCTGAACACTCTCGCAGAATTCCAAACAACTAGAAGAAAGCTTATGTTGTAAATTCAATATTCTATTAGGCTAATTATTAGAAGAGGAATATAACAAGACTTGAGGAAAAACATATAGAACCATATATTTGACACCACTTATTGTAATGTGGCATGATTCTAGGAACAATGTCATGAGAAATCTTCTGCATAGGCTGCGCATGAGCCTCCCTAAGACGCTCTCTCAACTCTTGGTCACTTCCGACGAGTGTCTGATATGGTGGACCTCTTATCCCTTGGGCTGTATAGAACTTCTGGAATGCATAAGGCTTCCATATCAGGTATCTAAACAGCTTGACAACTATGCTCCCAAACAGAACAATTAAAATGGAAACCAACGCTTCAACACTGCTTCTAATCATAACATCCATCTTCAAAACCTCACACTACACTAATTACAGGGCTTATGCAATTGTCACAGAAATGGGATAAGACACTTCAAATTTATAGGCACATTGAGGACCTGAAAATGCAATGGAACCGCACTCAACTCTAAAGGGCCACCATCACAACCTACATTTCGACCAAAAATACGACGGCCGTATTGTAACCATTTAGCCTGAGCCATCTACATAGTCCACATAAATGCATTCTCATGAAGATATAGTAGAATAATGCATATATAGGATCTGTTTGAAACTTTGAACAGACATCCCTCCAATAAAATATATCAACTTATCTGCATCTTCAGCTATATCAGGATTCAGATGATATATGGTCTTAAATCGCAACCACTGTAATGAACCAAAAAGGTAAAAAGAATAGAACTAAAATTCCCATCAGCACTTAACAAAAAAAAAGACCCTAGTCATAGAAGATCTTAACATTTCTCTCCTTTGGCCAAAAACAGTATTGTGGCCTTCCCAAAGTAACTGTTTAACAACATGCTGCAATAGCATCCATATTATGTTTTACATAATAATAGAACATTGTGCTGTCACCCTCCCTCGGGCCTCAACCAAACATTGGAGTACAGCTTATCTGTAGAATACACCATGATAAAGCATTCCTTTCAAAATCTGTAAAAGGGCTCTAAGATCCATTCTCCAAGTCCATAAAGAATGAAAGTAACATGTAATACTAGACACTTCATCACTCACTGAAAACAAAAATTTAAAACAAAATCGCATATATAAAGTCCAACCTCTGGTCCTTCCACATTCCTTATAATTCCACAACCCCGAATATGTAGAAATCAGTTGTACAAATTTGCTTTAGCAATAATTACATAAATTTACGCCGTTGCTCCAGAAACTAAAGTTCCAAATTATTACATAATCCACGAGGAAATAAAAAAGCTCAAATAAGAGTTCCATGAAATAACTCTCTGCTTGGGAAACTAAATATATAGAGAACACTTGGTGGTGACATTGTATAGCCTTTAGAATTTTCCAGTAAGCTTTTTTTACAAGGATGTGTTTCCAACACAATCTTGCACCATAATCCAGACTTAAATTGACTCCCCTCTGCGAGAGACTACTATTTCTGAAATTTGTTACAATTATCATGGTGAAGACTCAAAGCAAACAATCAAGAACCAATATTAATTCCCGTCCATAAAGTCAGGCTACCATAGAATTACCAGGATATGGCAAACACATCAGCCAACAATTGAGAACCCTCTGGACAGATATTAATTATCTGGCAGAACAAGGGGATGGTTTCTCCCAATAATTTGACAAGTGAATTGACAATGTATCCTGACATAGAAAAAACGAATACCAAACCTAGAACACAGAAAAGAAAAGTCGATACAACTACAGTTACAGAAATTGCTAAAAACACCTCTTGTTGAGCTATCTGAAACCCTAGCAGATGGCTATGTTACACTCAGCTCAATGCGAATAGACAGTTCACCCACATATGTTAATCTGAGCCCTAGCACATGGCCAACAACACTGACTTGGGATTCCTCCAGAGCTCACGTTAGGAGGTCAAAATGATAATATCTGCCTATCATCACTAACTAGGGACAGAACCTGCAGTATGAATATCTTTGGGATCAAGAGCAATAGTGCCCACTGTTAAGTTACTTGGCATGTCAGATTTAACTCCATTTGTATCGATAAGCATGGTACCTATAGTCAAAACATTTGGGGCATCACAATTAAATCTTGTATCTATTGGGATAGTGCCCACAGTTAAAACACCTGGGCTGTCATAATTAATTCCTCTTGTATCAATAGCCACTGTAAGAAGGGATAATTCCTCTTGTATCATAGGTGGACCAATAAAAAGGGCTAATTCACAGTCTGCCTAGCCTGGTTTTCTAATCCACGTACTCTCTCTTGAGGATTGTAAGAAAATCATAAGCTGCTTGAAAATTCACAGGTGGTTAGTCGAGACCTCCCAAAGCATAGTAAAAACAAAGATGTCTAATAAGCATTGTGTTATTTTCGAGCCCTGATATTCCCCAACTCAAATTCGGAATCAAAACACTTGACAGACACACACAAAGGCACATACATTCCAAAAATTCCCATCAGCACTTAACAAAAAAAAAAGACCCTAGTCGTAGAAGATCTTAACATTTCTCTCCTTTGGCCAAAAATAGTATTGTGGCCTTGCCAAAGTAACTGTTTAACAACATGTTGCAATAGCATCCATATTATGTTTTACATAATAATAGAACATTGTGCCGCCACCCTCCCTCGGGCCTCAACCAGACATTGGAGTACAACTTATCTGTAGAATACACCATGATAAAGCATTCCTTTCAAAATCTGTAAAAGGGCTCTCAGATCCATTCTCCAAGTCCATACAGAATGAAAGTAACATGTAATACTAGACACTTCATCACTCACTGAAAACAAAAATTTAAAACAAAATCGCATATATAAATTCCAACCTCTGGTCCTTCCACATTCCTTATAATTCCACAACCCCGAATATGCAGAAATCAGTTGTACAAATCTGCTTTAGCAATAATTACATAACTTTACGCCGTTGCTCCAGAAACTAAAGTTCCAAATTATTACATAATCCACGAGGAAATAAAAAAGCTCAAATAAGAGTTCCATGAAATAACTCTCTGCCTGGGAAGCTAAATATATAGAGAACACCTGGTGGTGACATTGTATAGCCTTTAGAATTTTCCAGTAAGCTTTTTTTACAAGGATGTGTTTCCACACAATCTGGCACCATAATCCAGACTTAAATTGACTTCCCTCTGCGAGAGACTACTATTTCTGAAATTTGTTACAATTATCATGGTGAAGACTCAAAGCAGACAATCAAGAACCAATATTACTTCCCGGCCATAAAGTCAGGCTACCATAGAATTACCAGCATATGGCAAACACATCATCCAACAATTGAGAGCCCTCTGGACAGATATTAATTATTTGGCAGAACAAGGGGATGGTTGCTCCCAATAATTTGACAAATTAATTGACAATGTATCCTGACATAGAAAAAACGAATACCAAACCTAGAACACAGAAAAGAAATGTCGATACAACTACAGCTACAGAAATTTCTAAAAACACCTCTTGTTGAGCTTTCTTTTTACCAGTATCTGAAACCCTAGCAGATGGCTATGTTACACTCAGCTCAATGCACATAGACAGTTCACCCACATATGTTAATCTGAGCCCTAGCACATGGCCAACAGCACCGACTTGGGATTCCTCCAGAGCCTGCGTTACGAGGTCAAAATGATAATATCTTCCTATCATCACTAACTAGGGACAGAACCTGCAGTATGAATATCTTTGGGATCAAGAGCAATAGTGCCCACTGTTAAGTTGCTTGGCATGTCAGATTTAACTCCATTTGTATCGATAAGCATGGTACCTATAGTCAAAACATTTGGGGCATCACAATTAAATCTTGTATCTATTGGGATAGTGCCCACAGTTAAAACACCTGGGCTGTCATAATTAATTCCTCTTGTATCAATAGCCACTGTAAGAAGGGCTAATTCCTCTTGTATCATAGGTGGACCAATAAAAAGGGCTAATTCACAGTCTTCCTAGCCTAGTTTTCTCATCCACGTACTCTCTCTTGAGGATTGTAAGAAAATCATAAGCTGCTTGAAAATTCACAGGTGGTTAGTCTAGACCTCCCAAAGCATAGTAAAAACAAAGATGTCTAATAAGCATTGTGTTATTTTCAAGCCCTGATATTCGCCAACTCAAATTCAGCATCAAAACACTTGACAGACACACACAAAGGCACATACATTCCAAAAATTCCCATCAGCACTTGACAGAAAAAAAAGAACCTAGTCATAGAAGATCTTAACATTTCTCTCCTTTGGCCAAAAACATTATTGTGGCCTTGCCAAAGTAACTGTTTAACAACATGCTGCAATAGCATCCATATTATGTTTTACATAATAATAGAAAATTGTGCCCCCACCCTCCCTCGGGCCTCAACCAGACATTGGAGTACAGCTTATCTGTAGAATACACCATGATAAAGCATTCCTTTCAAAATCTGTAAAAGGGCTCTAA
>LPNX010473655.1:16990-44871 GCA_001517045.1 Pseudotsuga menziesii
TTGTGAAGCAGTCAGATTGTTAGCATAAATTTAGGAATTAACTTTCTAATTCTATATTTAGTTTCCTTCTCCTTTTGTATATATTCCGAATTAGTCTATTAAAAGGTTGGATTCTTCGAGTAATGGAAGGCTTATTTCCGTATGAGATTGTTGTAATCCCCAAAGTTAATCAATGAGTCTTACAATTCCTGGGGATTGCTCATGAATCTTACAAATATAACAATATTAAGCATATTACGCAGTTTTAGTATTTGGGAAAGCATTATACTTTACTACAAAAAAAGAGGTGCAACAACAGGTAAAGACTTGCACAACTCCTCTCGTAAGTGTTTCTGGAAGGGGTCCCGTAGGGAAAGTAAAGAGTCCAGGTCCCTCCCTTGAACCTTGAAGCGAGGAAATTCTTAGATATTATAACCTTTAGTCTGAAATCCTGTACACAACATTTTTGGTCTACCAACCCTTGAATTGCTAGTTCCTGAGTTTTATCTGTAAACATAGCAATATTATTATGAACCTGGGCAGGTCTGACCTATTTTTGGGGCTGTAACTTGTGAAAATCATAGGATATCCAATAATAGATTTGATCCTTATGGCCTATTATAGTGCATCTGTAGGTGTAGCATTCCTCTGTTACTGTAAGGGAATTATGATCTAGCCATTTCATCTCCACCACATCCACAACAAAGAAAAAAAACATGAATAGAAAAAAAACACAATAGATAATCAAGCAAAACAAAGAACAAACCTGAAGGTCTAAACATTGATGCCATTCTGAAGGCAGTGGAGACCCAGCGTGAAGTTCAATACCAATATTTGTCAGTTTCAATCCCTATCCACTGACACCAATCTCATCACCATGTTTAGAATTGCCTGAATTCCAATTCCATTTACTCTTCTTAGATGTGTCTTCAAGCATATTCTTAGATTCAGACAAGTTACTTGTAAATCTAGTCCTCTTAGCCTAAGTATTCAACACAGTAGGTCCGCGTCAGAATTGAACTCCCTGTATAGGTGCTTGAAGGATAAAGAAAGAAAACAATTCTTTAGGAGCCCAATCCTTTTCAACCAACAATCATATATAACTGAGTGACTGCAACTTGGTGAGACCTCTTGCCCAATCAATTATCATGACCTTTGATTCAACAAAAATAGAAAGCTAGAGAATTTTTTTTTTTTTTGCGAACCATAAAAGCCCCCATAAGGCTAAAAGTTCATGCAATTGCTTTGTTGGATCTCTGAAGATCGAGGTGCATGGCACTAATATTACTAATAGAAGGTAGACAACTTACAAAAATTACACTTCATTGCCAAATTTGCAATTTTCCATGACACAATTAAAAATGACTAACATAAATGACTAATTCATATTCTTCTAGCTAGTCATTTTTTATGTCGTGACTAAATTAGTCATTTATTTTAGTCATTTTTAACTCTGTCACTTATTATCTAGTCATATTTGTTAACTGGTGACTAAATTAGTCATTAATTTTAGTCGTTTATAGTTGAGTCAATCAAAATTGCTCATATTTAGTAGTAAATCACTTGGAAAACCTGTGGTGACTAGAATTTTTAGTCACCTAGTAGCTAATTCCTCATTTTGTACTAGTGTACTCAAAGCAAGATTTACTATGTAAGTATCTCAAAATATCCATGTAAGTTGAGGGATGCCTATTTTAAAAGTTTTCTATTGCATCTAACTCTTCAAAAGAGACCCTCATTAGCTTGCACTGCAAAATGAAAGTGTTGAGTAAAAAAAATCACTCCATCACTAGTCATGCCTATAATATCGCTCTTACAACTAAGTTACTTTTTAGAATAAAATAACTGGCCCACTTTTATGAAAATAGTGGGAAGAAATTTTACAATGAACTTACTTTATAAATTGAAGTTGTATCCAAAATGCAATTTTGAAAATAATATCAAAACTACTTAATAGTTATACACTTTTTATAAAATAAGCGAAATGCATTTTACAATGAAGCTATGTGTTAACTTAAAAATGCATGAACTTTATAAAACAAAATTCACTCTTAGACTTTCAAATCAAATTATATCCATATTTGACATTAAATAATAGAACAAAGGCTTGAACTGAAGCCATATTACTTAATAAAATAGCTTTCAACCAAATCAACTAATGCAAAACACATAACAAATGTTACAAAGGAGGCGAGATTTTCTTAACTGTTTATCTCAAAGTTCTTGTTTATTTTGAAAATCCTTATTTTTTCCTACAAAATATTTCAACAAAGCCACACACAAATACAAAGAAAAAATCGAAACTTAAACTTTCAATATTAGGGTTAGCTCTCAAATAAATTAATTTACCTGAAAAGTACAAGTTTACTCTCTATTTCTAATATATCAATTTTACACAATGTGCATAGAGAAAAGCATATGCATAAAACAAAACACCTTTTGTTTTCTTTATGATATGTCAAGTTCATACAAAGTGCATGAAAAATAGCATACACAAATTGGAAAGGTACTGAAACGAGAATATAAACAAAAAAAATGAAGATGAAATATTAACTAGCATGGGAGAGATGTTTTAAAAAAAATTTGTAAATATAAATAGTATACCTCTAGATTCGATGAAATGGTTGTATATTAGAAATAAAGAAACCTTTTTGGGTGAAATGAATTTTTTTTCCAACTAAAAAAATCTCTTTGGATGCAATAGGATAGTTTTCTCCACCTAAAAACGAATGAAAAATAATAGAATTCATATATCCTTTGATGCATGCAGCAACATGGGTTTGAGATCTTGATTAACAATGATGTTAGGTCTTCATAAGCACTCTAATACCATGTTTAACTACTATAGGGTATTTCCACATGGGTTGAACACATTAAGAAACCATTCATACAAACAGATCATGGATCAACACACCAATGTTTTATATTGTCAACCTTACAGAGGGGGAAATAGACCATCAACTCAACTAATGTGACCACCTAATACAATATATTAATGCAAAAGGAATATAATGTATTAAATATGTGTTTCTTGTAATCAGTCATCATCAAATGACCCTATGTGCTATTTAAAGAGATATCATCAACTAAATGGGTGTTAACCAATGGATCAATATAGTCATTAAGATCGAGAAGAACTATTAGATCACTTTATGCCTAGAACATATATCATAACCATTGGATTACATAAGTACAAATGCATATTAATGGATACCAAAGAAACACACTTTACTTAAAGTCATATTAAACCAAGTTGATCTTAACAAAATTCTAATTGTAAAAATATCTTAACAATTAAATGACAAAAGAAACCAAAAGAAATTGTGAAAAGGCATCTTGGATGACAAACAAATTTCGTCAAAAAAATATTTATTTACTACTATTTATGAAGCAGTTAATATTTAGTGGAATATGACTCTGCCATAATTTAACATAGCACCAATTTGAGTTGTAGGACACCTCCTAAGAAGCAGTAGCCTCATAGGATTTTTTAATTGTAAGTGTTCCATTGGAATCACCCCAATCCCATACTAAAGAATATTCTTCTTCAGATAGTATAATTCCGGATTTGTTCAAAATCATTATGAAACTGTTCCATTCTTCCTCCACCTCTTTAGATAGCCCCAATTCTCTATCCTGGTACCAATATGGTAAATATAAGTCTAAATTGTAAACCCTCCTCACCTGTTCCAGAACGAGAATATTTTTATTGTGAAGTTAAGTTAACAATGACTTAGAAAGCATGTAATCTTCTACAACCCCAACAAATGGATATATTCCAAGAAAAATATGAGAGCCATTTCCTACTCTCCATATAATCCAATTACTGAGTATCAAAAAAGTTTCAAGGATACCTTTCTAGATAATGGAAGCATTACATGTATTCAATTTTGACCGACGAATCCATTGTAGAATAGACGAGGCTTTTATATATTTTTCCTTAATCGTTTTACTCCACATGCCAACTCCAAATAAACACCTCCAGATATTTTTATCACTCAAAGTGTGGCTAAACCAATTCAATCTCTTAATGCCCCATCCACCTAAACATTTAGGTAGATACAAATTTTCCCATGATGATAAATGAATTTTTAAATTCCGAGTACTACCCAACCATACAAATTGAAAAATATTCTTCTGAATATTGTTGATAATTGAAATAGGGACTGGTGTTAGTGAAAACTAGTATACACATAGACTTTGAAGGAAAGATTTCACTAAAAAACTCCTACCACCAATGGATAACCATCGAAAGGTCCAGTTTTTTTCCTTATATCCACCTTCTACAATAACCAATTCTAGTCCTCTTTTTGATAGCAATTTAGTTTCAAGTAATAACCAAGATACTTAAATCCCATGTCAGGTTTCTCCATTATGTATGGAAAATCCCTTCAAATTTGTTCGCAAATCCATGCTTCAATGATGTTCTATAAGAAAATAGATTTATCCATACTAATAGCCACCCCTGTTTCCTTACAGAAAGTATCGATGATAGCTATGTAGTTCTACCATTAATCTTTTGTACCATTCTCTAAGAGGAGAACATCATCTACAAAGAGTAAATAAGTAATAGAAAGGGATTGAGAAATCATAATACCTCTTCTATTCAATTCATTCTTTGTATTATCTATAATCCTGGATAGTCCTTTAATGAAAATAAGGAACAACAATGGAGACAACATACACCCCTGCCTCAAACCCCCCGTGTTAGAAAAACAAGAAGAGGGAGACCCATTTATAAGAACCGCAAGGAAATATGAACAAATACAAGCCACGATTCAGTTTGTCACCTCATTTAGAAGTCTCATCTGAATAAAAAAAACTTGATGAAAGACCAATCCACGCAATTATATGCTTTAATTAAATCCATTTTCAAAATAAAATATTGCAAATTTTTAATTTTAACCAAATGAAGGCATTCTTGCGCAACTCCAACCACATCCAAAATTTGTCAGTTTCAGAGAAAGTTGAATTGCTCAAGAGAAATGTATTTTTCCAGGGCTGACTTAATTCTATTGTAAATAATATTTGTAATGACTTTCTATACCAAGTTTCATAGATATATGGGCCTGAACTCATTGAAAGACTCATGTTTTCCCTTTTGGGGATCAAAGTGGTATTCAAAATTTCTGCAATGTGTTCCTTCCTCTTGGACTTTTCAATAGCACCAACTAAATCCTGTCCCACAATATCAAAAGAATGATGAAAGAACTCAACTATTCACCCATTTTTCCCTGGAATTTTTTATTTAGCAAATTGTTTTAGCACATTCTTAATTTCTTATCGTTCAACTACCTTACCAACTTTCATTCCTTGTTTTAGATTGAAAAATACAGGATACAATTTTAGTACTTTCAATCGATCTTCCAGATTTTTTGAGGAATCTTGTCTATATATAGCTCTGAAATGTGAGATAACTCTCCCCTTTAAATAATTTTGATTAGACAAGATATCCCCATCATTGTTCCTCAATTCCCAAATAGAATTGGTAATCTTCCAATGTGTAACAAAACATTGAATTTGTTTTGTGTTGTTATCCCCTTGACCGACCCAAATTTCTCTGTTTTAAGTCTCCAAGTGGATTATTCCTATAACAGAATATTGGATCTTTGAATCTCCAAACTGATCAATTTACTCTTCCCCTCTTTATAAAATATGTATTCATCAACTTCTCCTTCCAAAACAACGATTTCATTTTCAATAGAAACAAGATCTTTTGCATTCTCTTTCTTTTTGTCTCTGTCCCACTTGACCACTTCAACTTTTAACAAATTAGGTTTTTTTATCAAACTATGTAATGGTGATGAAGAGATCTATTTCGAATAGGAAGACCAACATTTATTCACCAAGGCATATAAATTTGAATCCTCCATCCACGTTCTATTGAACTTGAAAGGATAAAAGATAAAATTATTTTCAAAGTCCATGTGAAGAGCAATTTCTTTGTGGTCAAAAACACCTATAGGGATATACCAAGAGCGATATATCCCCATCACCAAACCCAAACTCTTGTCCATAAGAAATCTATACAAATGTTTGGCCACTCTTGATCTACCTGAACACCTATTTGACCAGGTAGGGGTTAAACTTTAGGAAGAACATCATTTTACCCCACCCTCTCAAATGTATCTTTAAAATAAGATTCCAAAGGATTAATGACAAAATTAGACCCCTAGATCTCATTCAAAGACATAGTCAAATTAAGATCACCATATATAATTAAACAAGGGTTACTTAAAAATACAAGATCAACAATCTTGTCCCAGAAGGCCTTTTTCTTGCTATATGGACCATAAATATTTAATAAACTAAGAGGTTGATCCATACCCATGGTACGACCTTCGATTTTGATACCCACAATTGTGAAAAAAGGAGAGAAATAATCTAGAATAGGTTTCCAAGGCACCAATAAACCACTTGACAAACCATTTTCACCCACTCCACAAAACCTCTAAGGGGGTTTAAGTTTAAGAAATAAATCACATTCTTTATCCCCAGGTGACATGGTTTCTTGAAGCAACACTGTATCTAGAGCTATCTTATCTAGAATACTTTTAAAGGAAGTTCTTTTGAGAGAAATGATAATCCCTTTACGGTTGAAATATAATAAAATCATCAAGAACCCCCATGTTGGGGAACACCTTCTCTAAGAACCCCTTAATTTGCTGAATAAGGAGAATCATAGGATAAAGTCATCACCATAGATAGAATATAGGACACTTTTGGATTAACCTATTTGGGTTTAACTTCCGTAGGTCTCTCTGACTGCACTCCCATTATTATTATTTTTTTTTAAATTTTATTACGAGTGGTAACATTTGAGTTCCTAATTGAATCAATTGGGATAGCCTCACTATTTTCTTTAGGAAACCCTACATATGTAGCGATCAAAATTATACCAGAGTCCTCCAAAAGGTGTGGAGAAGTATCATGAGAAAATGAGTGAGAATATACATGATTCTAAACAGGGTTCAAATCAATGGGAGAGGAGGATAGACGAATATTTAAAGAGTGGGTTTTCTTATCATACAAAGAGTTCTCTCATCAAATTATACATTATCCTTAACCTCAACCATCATCCTAGAAAAAAAGGAATGCTGCAAGACCATTTCTGTCAAGGGAGGATTAGGGTTATCATCCCCTAGATCTGGGAGGTAAGAGGGGAAACATACAACATGTAAAAAAAACTCTTCTAAACCAAATATTTATTAATAGAGTTTCTTTACTTCAAAGACACCGTCCATAGCCCCAAAAATTTCGTCTGCAGAGAGTGACTAAAATAAAGGAGAAAGAAACATTTGAAACTTACTCATGAAATCTTGTGGTGAATCACCATCCAAGGGCAAGGAAAAAGATAGGTTTTACTCATATATTTAGACTTCACACAAGAATAAGAAGCACTAGAATGGTTCCTTGAATCAACCCTAAAATCATGAGTTCATGTATGATTCAAATGACTAGTTCTATGGTGTTCAGATTTCATATGCTTAGCTAGATATCATTAATGTTTAATCCAAATTCACAATAGTATCATATGCAGAATCACTGAAAGAAATACAATCATAGGATAGACACAGATTTATCCTTGGAAACACTCAAGGGGAAGAAAACCCAGCAAAACTTCCTCTATATAGATGTATAAGATAAAACCCTAAAACAAGTGATCCTACTCCTTGTTGATATGTCTCTCTCTCTCTCTCTCTCATATGCTCTATACACAAGTGAGTGTGTGTTTTCAAAAGAGGAACGTAACTCCTCTATTTATACTATTTCTACCACTTGAATTTTAACCTAACAAGTCAGCCCCACTAAACTGATTGGGCCGACTTCACCTAGGAAGATTCAAAACAATATTATATTATATTCATTAGGGTAATATTGACCCCACTTAAAATGGATATTATACCTCATTACTCTATGATGGACAAATACAATAGTAACATTTCGATAGAGGAATAAGACATCTCCCTTAGGGTACATCAATTAAATACATTTAGAATATTCTTCTAAGTTACAATATTTCAAGACTCCCCCTTAATGAGAAGGGTATTATACTGACAACAACATCATCAACTATAGGAGTAATGAGAGAGAACATCTTCAACAGTATCAAGGTAATACATCTATACGTAATAAGAATTTTTTAACAATCACAAAAAACCGGAACAATTATCGCAATATCTTCAATATATTCAGTACAAGAACATCATCTTCTATAGAACTGAGTCTTCATCTTCTGTAGAACTCGATCACTTGATCCTTTGCAGCAACACTTCGATCTTTTGATCCCTTGTAGCAGCACTTTGATCTTCTTGATCCATTGTAGCAACATTTATATCTTCTTGATCCTTTTTAGCAATACTTCAATCTTCTCGATCCTTTGCAGTAGCACTTCGATATTCTTAATCCTTTGCAACAAAAATACGATCTTCTTGATCCTTTGCAGCAACACTTCGATCTTCTTGATCCTTTGCAACAACACTTCGATCTTCTTGATCCTTTGATGCAACACTACCTGCATTAAACATGATCTCTTTGTGGGATGATCAATCCATATCACTTTAGGACATGGGTCCAAGGATGATGCAATCCTCATCAGCTTACTCCCCCCTTAATGAGAGTCCATAACATCGACCAACTGGATCATCCAAAAATGAATGTAGGACCACATCATATACAACTGAATGTATATCTTGTCCTCAAATGAATGCATGACCTATCATCTGCAATTGAATGCAGGACTCATCGTAGACTGTCCTCATCTTGTTAGATCTAGGACCACTCCTAAGCAATTGTTATTTTCTATGGAATCTACAAGTGAATGCTGGAACACTCTCCATGCGAGAGTATCTTCTACAAGTGAATGCTGGAACACTCTCCATGCGAGAGTATCTTCTACAACTGAATGCATATCTCGTCCACAAATGAATTCAGGACCTGTCATATGCAATTGAGTGAAGGACTCATCATAGACCATCCCCAACTTGTTAAATCTAGGACCACTCCCAAGCGAGTGTTATTTTGTATGGCATCTACAAGTGGATGTAGGAACACTCTCTATGTGAGAGTATTGTATATCGGACCATCCTCAACTAGTAAGGGCTAGGAACACTCTCATTAAGAGAGTGTTATTTTCCCCAAGACCATCCTCAAAAGAGGATACTATCGTCCACACACTAGTACAAAATGAGGAATTAGCTACTAGGTGACTAAAAATTCTAGTCACCACAAGTTTTTCAAGTGATTTACTACTAAATATGAGCAATTTTGATTGACCCAACTATAAACGACTCAAATTAACGACTAATTTAGTCACCAGTTAACAAATATGACTAGATAATAAGTGACAAAGTTAAAAATGACTAACATAAATGACTGATTTAGTCACCAGTTAACAAATATGACTAGATAATAAGTGACAAAGTAAAAAATGACTAACATAAATGACTAATTTAGTCACAGCATAAAAAATGAATAGCTAGAAGAATATGAGTTAGTCATTTTTAATTATGTCCTAGAAAATTGAAAATTTGACAATGAAGTGTAAATCTTGTAAATTGTCCACTTTCTATTAGTAATATTGGTGCTATGCACCTCGATATTCAGAGATCCAACAAAGCAATTGCACGAATTTTCTCTTGACCATCTATATCCCTGTTGTACCATTGAAGCAAACCCGGTTAAGCGTGTGCCAAAGGAAAATTAGTTTCCTACGTCAATTACGAATTAGGTAATAGAACGAGTACCATATCGATACCTAGCTAGAAGCATCATAGCTATTTGTTGATCCTTCGACAATGTAAGAGTCCCTGCAAGTCCCATATGTCTGAAGTGATTTTCTAATTTCAATATAACATTTTTCATGATTTGCGACCATCGAATGTCTAGCTACACTAGTCGACGTAGCTTCACTAGGATGAGTTCCTTTAAAGTATCCCTGCTAGCAATAATTAAATTCACAACTACATTTGGTAGGAATGTATCCAAGTAGTCCTTTCTATCATCATCCTTCTTCTTTTTAAGCCTTGAAAACAAATGATCACCCAATGACCCATGGGTATGTTTGAAGTAGATGATATTTTCCGTGAACTAATCCTTATAATAAAAATCTTCTTCCAATAAAAATCAATCAAGTCCTTTGGACACAACAACATTTGCCACCCACCTGTTACGTTAGGTAGGAGCCAAGGGGCTCAGTTCAATATCCACCAATTTGTTATTTGTAATGTATTGTTGAAACCAAGGGGCCATCTATTTAGTCCTATATTTGGAACCCCCCATGATTCCTTAAGTAGCGGTGGTAAATTTGAGGTCCCTCGCTAGAATTTCGAGGGAAGAACAACCAAGGACTATACCACACCTTTCATCAGCCTCCCAGAAGTCTATTTGATCAACATAAATCCCACAATAGTTAATAATGTGTAGGGGTATTTCCAAAACCCTACAAAAACATTTCAATAAGATACCCCCACAAATACGAAATGGATTAAGTCTAATACGAGCATGGTTCCAAGCAAAAAGAAGGACTCCTGAAAGGCATGTAGCATCAACCAAACAACAATCCCATGTGGGGAGAATAATCTAGAGAAAATCCCTTGGTTTCAAACCAGACACCATCATTTCCTAAAATAATAGGACATCCAAAAAAACCAAATGTAATAATCTCTTGAGGGCCGCAATCTTCGGGGTACCCTTCCCCACCCCTCTAACATTTAAGGAAAATATCATCATTAGGTAACAACCTTTATGGCCGAATCTACTCTAAAAAATCCGAAAACATCTAATAGTGCATCCTATGAATCCAAAATCTCATTAACAATTTCCTTGATTGTTTTCGACTCGTTTCCCCACATTGGCTGATCTGAGTGGACTTTCCTCCTTCTCTTTCCATTATTCTTCCTAATGGTTAAATTTAGATTATTGGAGACTAATGGGTACTCTAGGTCAGTATCCAACTTGGAAAAAACTAGGATAGGATCCTACAATAAACTCCCCTAGGAAAATGGGAGGGAAGAATCAAATCATTGGAAGCCATGCCCACCACCACCACATAAAAAAATGTAAGTATGACCCTCCTCACCTTGAAAAGTGGTGTCAAATAAGCATGGGGTGACCTTGGGGAGTTGATATCTCTTATTCAAACCAATATAAATTACACCTTTTGTCCTTACCCACCAAGGATATGTCTTCCAACCCTATTTTTTTTATAAATAATTTTCAATCAAAATAAATATAAATAAGCATGGGGTGACCTTCGGGAGTTGATATCTCTTATTTGAACCGATATAAATTACACTTTTTGTCCTTACCCACCAAGGATATGTCTTCCAACCCTATTTTTTTTATAAATAATTTTCAATCAAAATAAGTATAACACCTTGCACACGAATGATACAATGAAACCGTAAGGCCATCTTGGCATCAAGTTCATTTTCCTTCCACAGGCTGCAAAGGCTAAGAAATTTGGTATTGTCCTTCACCTAAAGAGGAAAATGGTAGAGGAACAACAAAAAAGGGCACGAGAATGGAACCGTAAGGCCATCTTGGAATCAAGTTCATTTTCCTTCCACATGCTGCAAAGGATAAGAAATTTAGTATTGTCTTTCACATGAAGAGGAAAAAAGGTAGAGGAACAACAATAACAGGGCATGAGTACGGACAACAACAACGATGGGCCAACGATGCAGGGACATATTGTTGTAAGCTTCTCAAGGGATCATCCCCAACTCCCACCTCTCAAATTAGAGGTCAAATATGCTCGAGAAGGAATGGAACCTCGCAATATGTCGTAGGTGGGTTCTTTATATTCTCATACAATAATAAAATGTTTTGTAATCGTTTTCTGCTTGCAAGCGAAGTTTTATCAATGGTTGCTTGCAAAATGGTTAAATTCAATTTTAATCATGTGCTTATGTTCACTAGGATTGGTGGATAGGTATGATTATTTACAGTGTTATCGTTGAAGGTCTAGTTTATTAAGAGAGTAAGGGCAATTTATATAAGTCATTCAACTATGTGTTTCAGAGGTTTAGTATTTGAATCATTTGGAACATTTCCCTGAATGATTTTAGTGCTAGCATTCTTATTGTACCAATGGTTGGTGCTAAAATCTATGTCAAATTATGATATCTATTTTTGGATTGCACCATGTAGAAATTAGAATACCCAATGTTTTTGAATGGACACTCCACCCATCTTCAGGGATGCTAACTTGAAAACTGCTTTTGGTGGATTGTGTGGATTCATACATGTGCAATCACTGCTAACTCAGAATTATATAATACTTCATGTGAATGTGATACTCTTCGAACAAGTTAAGATTTGTTTTATTTATTGTTGCATATTTTTATAGTTTGCTCGGGTGTGTAGAGCTCTAGGAGTTACATTTTTTGGAAAGATGTGCAGAATTGAAGATAAGTCTACTTTTGTAAGTCGATGTCCATACCTCTATATTTATGAAAATACTAGCGAGTCTTCGGAACATAAAAAAGTGAACCGATGAGCTTATACTATTCATGCCCCTCTTTTGAGTGACTTTGTTGCATCCTTTTTGGGAGGGTAATTTGGAGAGTGACATGGGTCACTGGCTTGATGGGACTGTTATGAAAAAAATAGTAAATGAATAAAATGTGGTGATTGAAAAATCCTTAGAGTCTGGTGTGTACCTCTCTAATCTCAATGTGAATGTGGGTGTCTAATAAGCATTTAATTATTTTGGAGCACTGAACTTCACCAGTTCACTATTAAATAAATTTTCATTAAACAAAGACATCTGATCCAAACTATTCTCTTAAAGTCACTAAAGGATAATTTAGATTATTAACAGAAACAAAATATTATGACCATGTCGTTTAAAATCCTAAGTACAAAATAATAAAAAACAAGATTGACAACTCATAACCTTGATAGGAATTTTAAAAAGAACAAAATCCCAACCATCAACCAATTCAACTACTGGAATGCGGTACATGTGGCATCAAATTAACCAAATAAAAAGGGAATTACATGATAGAGCCCAAAGGAAGCCATGAAATCAAGTACTATCATGGGAAGATCTAAGAAACATCCCCCAAGACTTCTTGGCCAGGGAGGCTAACTTTTAACTCTAATTTTCTCCAAGATCACACCTAATAAGATATTAAGTTTAGATGAATGTTTTGGGTGTCGATACAATATTTTATCGATTTTTTATAGTAAATTGTTGATTTACTTGATATTGGAATACCTCATCGTGTTTGGGAAAAATACTTGGCATAATAGGCAATCAATAACTGGTTTATGCTACTGAGAAATTGATAACGTTTATCTTTGAACTAACTATGTTTAGGATTTTCTTTCCTTGTTGAATGAATATTTGTTAAACAATGATATCTTATTTGTAAATCACTCTACTTGTTTCACTACTTATTAGCTTACCCAACATTTGGAAAGTGGTACAACCTACAAGGTATTGTAGATTACTCCCCTGTGAATCCTCAAATTAATTAAAAAATATAAAGGTTTTGTCAATTGGAAGGGAAGGAAAACATTTACTGTCCATATTTTTGTTTAAACTTTCAATTCATGGTAAGTAGAAGTGTAAACTAAAACTTTAGATGTCTATAAACTTAAAGATCTCTCAAAACCACTCTGGGTATCCCAGAGGCCCAGATCTACAAAAAGATAGGTAACTGTAAACTTTAATAGTGAGTAAAATAATAATCTACTACACTCAAACCATTTGTTTTTCTTTATTGACTGTAAATAAAACTATACAATAGAAATCACTACAAACTCTTGTTTTGTATGTCCTATGACAGACTGTGCCTACTTATATAGAGAAGTAGGATAGGGTTTATATTTATAGTGCACAAGATCTCAACCCTATGTGCTTAGAATGGAGCTCTCAGCCTGCATGCATGCATGCATTGGGTTCCTTAGAATCTACACCTTAACTAGAGAAGGTCAAACCATTCAAAGTGTCTGCCTTATGTCTTTGGGATCAAATATCCCTTATAAAATTGGAAATACACTTAATTAAAGCACTTTTCCTACACTAGAAAAGAAAACTCAAAACAGAAAAGCAACTTCTAAATCTGAACTGAACCTAATCTACTAATTCTGGACAACAACCTAAAATGTAAAAGACTGAGGTTGGGCATGTATGTGCCCTATAAATCCAATAATTTCTCTGCCATTATCTAATCACTGTTGCACCCTCACTACTATGTTGAGTGTGCACCATAAATATTGGAAGGTTGTTGCAGAACCTTCTCATCATACTGCGCCACAACAGTGTCATGACTCATCACTATTGTACCTCCTCCACTCTCATCATGACTGTACAGATATGTTGGAGTGTTACAGGATGAAGGAGAAACATCTTCAGAACAACATGTAAAGAAATTTTTGGTTTCATGAACTATAATGACTTTGGGTCCAATTTTATTGTTGTCAATATTGTGTAAACAACTTCCTATTTATCAACACTTGACCTTTTAAACAAAATTTGGGCTGGTTTGTAGTGAAGTTGAATATAGGAAGATATCAGCTAGGGATTCTTTGTGCTTTATCTCTATCAAGGTAATGTGGATTGGTTCACTTGCCATAGTAGATATAACCTCTAGTGTGGTTATCTTTGTCATGATTCACGCCATAGTTGGATAGAGCCTCTATTGATAACATGGTTGTTAGGGTGCCCCTCACTTTTAAAATTTTGATGTCCCCTGCGACTTTGGATTTCTATCATTTTAAAATTGCCTCATTGAAATCTGAAACAATCCAAGTGTCTCATGTCTAGTCCATAAAGATTTTATATATCTGCATCTATAAATCTGGATAATTACTTCAGTGTTCTCTTGTAGGAAAACATCTGCATCTTGGATAAAACCTTACTTTTAATTTTTTTCTTTTAATTCCCGTGATTCATTTAGTAGGTAGGGGTTGTTAATGCTATTCTATCCTCAAGAATCAATTCTTGCAAATTTTTATATTTTGAGAATATTTGGAAAAGATAACTCTAAGTAAGTGTTTATCACTACTGAGTTACATTTACCTTGTATGGTCTTTGACTATTGGATCTCTAAATTTTAAAAATCTCTAGAAATTCATTTAAATTTCTTAATGAGATGAAAGGTTTACTATATTCCTGTATCTCTAGGTTCAATGCAAAGTGTTGAACCAAGGCCCATTCAGGAAGGAATAATTTTTCTTTTATATCAATAAATCAAAATGTATAGTCTAAGGTTATTGAAAGTTGAAACCAAGGTACTGGTTTACCTACCTTATTAGTTACAGTGTACCTGCCTTGGAAAAGGTAGTAGCTAGTGCAAGCTAGGAACATAACTCATTCAACATTTCAGAGACTAGTATGCTAGATCAACTTAGCAAAGTAGGACAAATGAACTGTTCATACACTATTTCAATTGCAATTGAATACTAGAAGAGATTCACTTTACACATTTTGCATGCAGAAGGGAAGGGACCTTTTTCATTTCAAAGAAAAAAATGCATGTTTTATTCCAGTCAGAATGAAATGCACATGCTTCATGTACTATCAACACATCCTATATTCATGTTGTACTTGTGATAACAAGTCTCCAAGCTCAAACCAATCCAGAAACTGTATTTATTATCATCGGCTAACTGATCATCCCTAATTGTTTCACCTATTCTTCATTACTGAATTTCAGTTTTTATATGAAAAACAAATATTACATTAATCTTCTTGTATATTCAAATAAACATGACAGTACCATATTCTACCCCAAAAATTAGTAGTGTATTTGTAGTACATAAATGCAAACAGGTAATATGTAGATATATTCATATTGTTCCTCTTATCTCAAGAATTTCCCCAACCACCGATTCCACTTGTATCATAACCCATGCATCTGTATGTGAGCCTTCTTTTGAGAGTGAATCCACCAGTAAGTTCAATTCCCTATACACATGTGAAAATGTAATTTTTGTGCCTTGTGGAAGTTTGTGAAATCCCCTTCAACTGACCTGCTATTGCATGAACTGCAATATCATGAATACTTTTTTATTATTATTCCACTTGATTACGAGCAAAGAATCCCCAAATATATGAACTTGCTGAATATTTTTAGCCAATGCCAATTTCATAATGATTGAGTCCCATAAATTCATCTATATTGTTTGTTCTATCACCCAGATTGGCTTTGAAGTTTGAGCTTGATAAAATGGTCATCCATCAAATAGAGTACATTCCCTATGCCACTTTTCTTAGGATATTGGAAGGTTCCTTGAGAAAATCCGCACGGGAGGGTCTTATCAATCAACATATTTCCATCTTACCTTGGATTCCTCACTTTGGTATGTGTCCTATAGAGTTTAAAGATAACATATCTCTGTAAATAAACTTGAAATAATAAGGCATTTCTTTCTAGTCAAATACCCTAAAGGGTTAGGAGGGGTATGGAAATAAAATCCTTTAGTTCTAACCTTTGAAACCATTGTCTCAAACAAGCTTCAACAGTATTACTTTTCCAAATGAAATTGATACCAATCCATTTACATAGATCTCTCCTGAGCTGCTGACAGTTTATGCATTGAGTAAATAAGTGAGAAACATGTTCTTCGTCCTTCCTGCAAAGTATGCAGATGTTTATTCATTTTCTGAAGCAGATCCCTAGTGGTGACCCTATTCATCAATGTAATCCAAAATAATAATTTAGTCTTCATTAGTACCTTCACATTCTGGATAATGTTCCACCGCCACACCACCTCCTATGCTTATCATCTCCATCATCGAACTGTACAGAAGTTGGTCTGTGTACAGACTACAAGCGTACTATTTTATTCTTTATGCATACCACTTCATCTGGTACATCCTTAATATGAATGTGTCCTCTCTTTAATTCTGCAAGAAAAATATCCCAAGTGTCAGCATGTTCACCTTCCAGACCCAAAATCAAAGAACCCTTCCATCCTTGTTTCTAGATATCTCTATTTATCTGGTAAGAAATTTGATCTAGCATTAAGTATCCTCTATTTTGTAGTCCCTGAATAAGTTCAGGGGGAAGAAAAATAATTTTATTGCGTCCCATAATCACACTGGCTCAAAGTCCAACTTTGGAGACATGATCCACTTTCTAGCCCAAAAATATTTTAATGATTAGGAACAACGGCATGACTTCTTTCCTTTGGTTGGATACCTCTGTAATGCTCTTACGTGGAATTATAATCCAATTTAATAATGATGTTGGAGTGATGTAATCTAAATAATAATTTGTTTCCAAATGCTATCCTTGGTGATCAGGCTCCCAAGGCTTTAGGCTGTTAAATCCTAACCAAAAGAGTGTATATTTTTAATCCGCACTCCCTTCCGCTTTAGGCTTAGCTAATTTCCATTTTGCTAGAGGACAACCCATTCTATCATTTATTCCTCTCCACATAAAGTCAAAGCTACAGTCCAACACTTTTTAATCCTCTCCAACACTCCCTTGAGTATCTATGCCAGAGAATTCCAGTATACAGGTAAAGAATTTAGGACAGATTTCTCAAGTACAAGTCTTCCCACTTCGAAGAGTCACTTGTTACACCAAAAATTTATCCTGCTTTCAATATTCCCAAGAAGCCATCCCCAATTTCATTTTCCATACCTGTTTGGTTTTAATTAAAAACTCAGATATTTCATCCCCTCCTCCATCTCCAAATAATCGAAAGGAAACATAGCTTTCAAGTGTTGCTCTATTTCTTCATTAATACCATTAAAACTAACAATAGATATCAAAACATTCAAATCCATTGCTGTAGATTTGCAATAAATCCTAATGATTTCTTGGCACTTTCTCTCTTCAAACTCAACACAATTGGAAAACAAAATGACATTGTCAACAAATAGTAGATGTTTAAGTGGCTCATTACCTCCAACGTGAACGTGTTGTATGATTCTAGAATTTCTAACAGCTATTATAGACCTGCTCAAACCCTATGCTACCAAAAGAGATAAATACGGGGATAAAGGGCACCCATGAGGGCTTGAATAAAGTGGATTCAGCACCATTAATGATAATTTAAAATGAGACTAATGTCACATAGCTCATTGTCCAGTTAATCATCGCCACATTCAATCCAATGTGAATCAATACTAGTCTTAGATAAATTCAACATCTCTCAAAATATGGTTATAGATATAATTTGACTATTAGAATAATCAACCCATAGTTAACTACCTTAGACATTAATTTAATTATTTTTGTCTTATTTGCCTAGTTCGTGTGTCCCACCTTATGCAAGTTGTCATTTACCTATCCAT
The DNA here is from genome assembly GCA_001517045.1 of Pseudotsuga menziesii. Lineage (NCBI taxonomy): Eukaryota > Viridiplantae > Streptophyta > Pinopsida > Pinales > Pinaceae > Pseudotsuga > Pseudotsuga menziesii. The sequence continues at coordinate 35,232 of LPNX010473655.1, forward strand.
AGTGGTCCAACTTGACTAATTTGACTCATGTAGCACTTGGGAAACCTCAAGGAATCAATTCTGATTTATTTCTGGTCTCCTAGGCACCCTTCTGCTTTTTCTGCTTTATTGCCTGCTTTTTCGGTGCTTTAAGGAAATTGGGAAAGTTTGACTAGGTGAGGTGAACTAGTTTTTTGTCCTCTACATCCTCCACTCTTTTCTCGTTAGAAAAGCATGTATGAGTTGTCATTCCATCACTCTTTATCTTTCCTAAGCACTTTTGCCAATTCGTGAGCTCCGTGACTGATTTGGGATCAACTTTTTGCACCTATGGGGGATTTGCTTAATTTTAGTAAGCCTGCTTTTGACTAGATTCGAATTGCTCCTCATGCATTCAAATCCCTTATGTAATTATTTAATGCAAAAACCTATTATGTTACAGGGTTGGCTATTGTACACTTATTCAATACAGTTTAGTGTTCAGCTCATTATTCAGTCTCTTTTGTGAGTTATTTTGCATGTTCAATTGATAATTGTTGTGAGTAAAATTAATCTATCACTGGGTTCAATTTCCACATGGTATCAAAGCCATTGTAGATCGATTTCTCTCCTTCAAAATTGTTTTGCAGGTTCGACATCAGTGACTGGGAGCCTTCTACTGATAGCCGGGACAAATTTCTAAGCTATGGATCAATCTCAGAAGATCATCTCGACTCCCTTCAATTTATTTGAATGGAAAGAAGAGATGGAGATACTGTTGAGAGAGAAAGGCCTCTACAGGGTGACTATGGAAACAGAAGCAGAGCCCAATGCAGCTGCAGAGAAGATAAAATGGCACAACAGGAGGGATGAGGCCTATGGTCTCTTATGTCTAAGTATTTCCAGAGACCTCCTTTTCCATCTTGATGGATTGACATCATCGAATGAAGTATGGGAGAAGCTTACTGATATTTTTGGAAAGACAGATGATATGAGGGGACATCAAATCGAAAATGAACTGATCTCCCCGAGTCCAAATAGCTTTGAATCACTGCAACTCTATTTCTCAAAGTTCAAAGCACTTGTTTTGCAGCTAAAACAATGTGGGATCGAAAAGAAGGATGATCAGCTAGTCTTGGACATTCTCTCAAAGCTTGGCCCTAACTATTTAGTGCATGTTTCGACCTTCTATGCCACAAAGTTGACAGCCCGAACCTGGAAGATGCCTAGCCTTGCAGATTTCATGGAATCTCTCAAACAAGAACAGGACAAGCTGGTGATGATGGGCACCATCAAACCATCCAAAGACCAAGCTCTGGTTGCTGGAGATTCGGGGGTGGATTCAAAAAGAAAAAATAAAGCTAAAAAGCCACCTGAGCAAAAGAGAGACAAGAACAAGTCTCTAGAGGAGCCACAAGGTTCCAAGAAGAACTACCAGAAGAAGAAAAACAAAGGAGAAATGAGCAACTGCGCATACTGCAATAAGGGAAATCACACTGGAAGCTCTTGTATGAAGAAGAAAATAGACATGCTGACCCAACTTCTAGAGAAGAATGGCATCTCCCTTCCAGACAGCTCAAAGAAGAGAGAAAGAGGATCAAGTTCAGATGACAGAGAGAGAGAGTTCATGCATTGGTTGCTGGCACATCAAGCTCACCCGGTTTTATCATTGATTCTGGAGCTTCAAGACACATGGTTTTGACCAAGGAGGAATTCTCCTCACTTGACATGTTGAAAGGACCACCTATAGTACTGGGAGATGACTCTCTCACTAAAAGTTTGGGCAAAGGGAGGATCGATCTTGATCATGGTTAGTTCAGCAATGTGTTGTATGTGCCTGGTCTTGCCTCCAACCTCTTGTCAATGTACCAGATGAATCACACTGGGTCTCCAAAGAAATTCATATTCTCCCCTGATGAGGTTGAGATCACAGAGATCTCAAGTGGTAAATTCATTGCAAAAGGAGTTGCAAATCATGCTCAAAAGGTATACATGTTCTCACACTTCCTACCCTACTCAAACCCCTCTGCTCTTCTGATTCATGCTAATGAAGCAAGCAAGATTTGGCATGAAATATTTGGCCACCTAAATTACAAGTATCTTTCTGATCTTAGTGAAAAAGAGATGGTCATAGGGTTGCCCAAGATAAAATTTTCCAAAGGAGTCTGCCAAGGTTGTATCCTAGGAAAACACCCAGAGCATAAATCTAAGAGAGCTAGTCATGAGAGAACCTCTGCACCCCTCGAGCTGATCCACAGTGATGTTTCTGGCATATTCCCTCATATGTCCATGAGTCAGGCCAAATATGCATTGACTTTCATAGATGTCTTTTCCAGGTATTGCTGGGTTTACTTCCTGAAACACAAGTCTGAAGTTTTTGGCCTCTTCAAAGTCTTTAAGGCTTTGGTTGAAAACCAGTTTGGGAGGAAACTAAAGGTCCTCAGATCTAGAAATGGTGGTGAGTATGTCAAGTCTAAGTTTATTAATTATTGTGCAGATGCAGGTATTCAGATGCAGCATTCTATCCCTTACACACCACGTCAGAATGGTGTTGCTGAGAGGAAGGACAGATCACTGAAGGAGATGGCAACATGCATGATGGAGGCCAAAACTTTGCCACCAAAGTACTGGGCCGAAGCTATCAACTGTGCAGCCTATATCCAGAATAGGGTGCCTCATAAACAACTTGATGGTATGTCTCCTTTCGAATCAATGAGTGGGCACAAGCCAAATATGACCCATTTCAGGATTTTTGGCTCAAGGGCTTGGGCTAGAATTCCAACAGAAAAGAGAAAGGATTTGCAGCCCCAAAGCCAAGAGTCTCTATTTGTTGGATACTCTAAAGATTCAAAAGGGTACAAACTGATAAATTTGAGCACAAACGAAGCCTTCATCAAAAGGTGTGTTCAGTTTCAAGAAGAACCCCTTGCAGCAGTGGAAGTTGGAGAAACCTCTTCACCACCTGAACCTCTGAAAGTAAGTGAAGAGTTTGTTGAACATACTGATTCTGATATGTATGATAGTGATGAGTTTATTGCAGACCCTAACATCCCTAAAAGGCCAAAATGGGCAGCCAAGACACTACATGCAGCAGGAGAGCTAGCTGGGGATCCCAATGACCCAAGGAGGACTAGATCTCAATTTGAGAGTGGTATGTGCATGAAGGATCCTATGTTTGATGAGAGATGATATTTGATGGTGGAATCATATCCTCAAAAATATGAAGAAGTAGTAGGAGATCCAAGATGGCAAGCATCCATGAAGGAAGAGTTCAGCTCACTCCAGAAGAGCAACACATGGGAGCTAGTGGATCTTCTCCCAGGGAGGAAGTTAGTTCAGTGTAAGTGGGTCTACAAGACCAAATTTGCTGCTGATGGTTCACCTCTAAAGTACAAGGCCAGATTTGTGGCCAAGGGCTACTCACAGGTTCATGGCATAGATTACAATGAGACCTTTGCACCAGTGGCAAAGATGGACTCCATCAGGCTAGCCTTAGCCATTACAGCCTCAAAGCAATGGGAGGTACATCACATGGATGTAAAGTGTGCCTTCCTGAATGGAGATCTCACTGAAGAGATATATATGCAGCAGCCTCAAGTATTTTCTACTAACCCTTCTCTTTTGTGCAGGTTGAGAAAGTCATTGTATGGGCTAAAACAAGCCCCCAGGGCTTGGTATGCCAAGATTGATAGCTTCTTGCTATCACTGAATTTTGTTCGGTGCAAATCAGATCCAAATGTCTATTTGAAGTTAATTAATGGTTCATAAATAATCATTGTGTTATATGTTGATGACCTCCTCATTACAGGAAGCTCAAAGGATGAGATTGCTTCCTTGAAGGGTGCAATGAACCAAGCCTTCTCCATGACAGATTTGGGGCTCTTAAGCCAATTTTTGGGGCTTGAGATTGCTCAAACCAAAGCTGGAATCAAGGTGCACCAGTCCAAATATGCCTTGGACTTGCTGAACAAATTTAGAATGAAGGACTGGAAACCAAGAAAGACTCCTTTCCTTTTAGGGGTGAAGCTGGAAGAAGCTGATTCTTCACATATGGTAAACAATACACTGTATAGGCAATTGATTGGATGTTTGTTGTATATTACACATACTAGACCTGATATTTCTTATGCAGTAAGTGTGGCTTCTAGATACATGGATCAACCTCATGAGATCCATTGGAAAGCAGCCAAAAGGACCCTTAACTTCATTCAGGGAACAAGGACACATGGGATCTTCTATAAAGAAAAATCTGATCTTGATTTGATTGGATTTACTGATAGTGATTGGGAAGGTGATGGCACAGACAGAAAGTCCACATCAGGATATGTGTTCATCCTTGCAGAAGGGCCAATCAGCTGGTCAAGCAAGAAATAGAGTGCCATTGCACTCTCATCTACAGAAGCAGAGTACAGAGGAGTTGTTAATGCAACAACTCAATGTTTATGGTTGCAGGGATTACTTGGAGAGTGTGGATTCGAATCAGAGTACTCAACTACCATCTACTATGATAACCAGAGTACCATTTGAATATGCAAATATCCAGTTCAGAAGCAGAGAACCAAATACATTGAGATCCATATGCACTACATCAGAGAGCTTGTGCATGATGGCACCATTCACCTACTCTTTTGTTCATCTTCAGAACAAGTAGCTGATATCTTCACCAAAGAATTTTGTGAGAAGACCTTCAGCAATCTCAAATCACTACTGGGGATTTTTGATCATGCTGTGAAGCATGAGTGAAGACAAGATTTCCAAATTTTGTTTTACAGTCCATGTTTAAGGGAGGATTTTCCCATGTGGTTTTTTCCTCTTTCCTTGTTTAAATGGACATGCAGTATGTAAAGGGTGACTAATCCTTGTTGCTAGGCCCTATAATTTTCTGATATATTACTCATAAGTCAGGCTTAAGGGGGGGTGTTAGAATAATCAATCCATAGTTAGCTACCTTAGACATTAATTTAATTATTTTTGTCTTATTTGCTTAGTTCATGTCTCCCACCTTATGCAAGTTGTCATTTACCTATCCATAGTGGTCCAACTTGCCTAATTTGACTTATGTATTGCTTTGGAAACCTCAATGAATCAATTCTACTTTATTCCTAGTCTCCTAGGCGCCCTTCCGCTTTTTCTGCGTTATTTCCTGTTTTTTCAGTGCTTTAAGGCAATTGGGAAAGTTTGACTAGGTGAGGTGAACTATTTTTTTGTCCTCTACATCCTCCACTCTTTTCTCCTTGGAAAAGCATGTATGAGTTGTCATTCCATCACTCTTTAGCTTTCCTAAGTAATTTTTCCAATTCGTGAGCTCCATGACTTATTTGGGATCAACTTTTTGCACCTATGGGGGATTTGCTTAATTTTAGTAAGCCTGCTTTTGACTAGATTCGAATCTCTTATGTAATTATTTAATGCAGCAACCTGTCATTTTATAGGGTTGGCTATTGTACACTTATTCAATACAGTTTAGTGTTTAACTCATTATTCAGTCTCTTTTGTGAGTGATTTTGCATGTTCAATTGATAATTGTTGTGAGTAAAATTAATCTATCACTGGGTTCAATTTCCACATTGACAACCATTGTAGACATTTTTTTAGCTCTGATAGAGTGCTATCCCTTTTGTGTAGTTCCAATATCTTCTCATGTATTTATCTCCCCTTCAGAAATCATAATTTTTGAGGAGAAATTACCTTGGAGACAATCCTCTTAGGCCTTATTTCCAACACTTCGGAGATTATCCTTGGATAATTCCTTCATCATATTCTGGTTATCTTCTTATGTTGCCATTTGTGGGAAAAATGTGGCCACTTTCACAATTTCAGCAACATTTTCTCCCTCAGGTTCCTCATAGGTTTCTTCAAAGTGTCTAACGCCCAAAGCTGTGAGATAATTGAAGCTTCTCACTAGATTCCTCATTCTCATTTTTCATATGCTTGATGGTTTTAGTCATTCATATGCGTTTGATTCTACACAAAAGCCTTGGACTCTTGAAACTTGCAAGAGACGGTAGTAAGTAGGTTATACATGGTGTATGCTTTGAAATATAATTGTTTTATTTGAGAATGTGGGAGAGATAATAAGATAAAACTAGAGATAACATAATTGTTGTACCCTGGATTCTCCAGGTAGGGTTGCTGTATAATGAGACCTCACTTCAGTCAGTTTTATGCAGTAGAAGATTGATAGCTATAATCACCCTGCTTCAAGATAATTACTTTGTTTTTCAAAATGTTATAAGATAAGGTAGGACAATTGTTTTAATTCAATATGTCATTATTTGTGCTGGGTTTGGGGTAATAGGAGTCACTTCCATCTAATAGGGAATGACTTAGGTATACATATTTTAATTTATAATGCAGGTTCTAATTCAAATAACATCATCTGATGCAGATTCAGCGTTAGTTGAGGACTATGAGAAAACATGTGCACTAGAGGAAGAGTCCATAGCTACTGCTCTATTTGAGCACATGAAAATACAAGAGCAGTTTCTTACTATCTTTCATCATTTGTCGTCATAAATGCAATTCAATTTATTTTTCTTTACTATTTTGGTGTTGTTTTATATTCATTCCTTTTCTGCCATATTTCTCTCTAGATTCTGGGACAGTGCAACTTAGGATGGCACATGGTATTTCTGAATTTCTTGTGTTAATTCTATCCATAGGTTACATAAATTGAAATAATATCTACAAAAATACGTAACCTTAGGAGGATCTATTTTTCCTTTAGCAGGCCTACCTGTTACTCAAAATTGTCCTTGTGATATGCCACAAACTCACAATTAATTTCAGTTTTAACATTCAGGGAACCAACTGACATTGTCACTTTAGCTGGTTCTTATCCCTTCTGACTGGTACATGCCAGCAATAGGGTGGCATCACCAAGGAAATTTAAGGCTATAATATGCAAAGTAAATAAGAAATTAGTGCATTAAACCTCAAATGAATTCAGTGATACATACAGGAATAGGCAGTTAAGTCCAAAACTTAGTGAGTGGGTGTGCAAATGAAGACTTAGATGAATCAAATAAAGAAATGACTCGTGTAAAATTTAATTTTGCTATAAAAGGGTTCAAATTTTTTATGATCAGTTGTAGATATGAACTCAAAAACACTTGGACACTATGGGTTTTTGGGACAATGACAAACACAGCCCAAGGTTGACCAGTGTCTTGTTAAATTGGGTGATGGAAGAAATAAATATTCTTATTGGACATACTCCTGCAGACAATTGATGACATGAAGAAAAGTACATAGCAAACACATTATTATTATATAATATAAACAAACTGTAATGTCCCCGGTTTCGACCCCGTTTGCATGATGTATATATATATGGTAATGATCATGGTGCGGAGCTAAAGGCCAAAGCCCCACCATTGATTGGTAATGCTATGTTTTGGATTTAAATTTGTCACCGATGGTATATCGGGGCATGCGGCATATATTATGTTGGCCATCATGTAAATATGCATCATAATTAATTAATGGACACAACCAGCTACGGTCGCGGCAACTAAATCGAATGGGGCATGATTTCCTAAGGATAAGGGGGGGGGTGAAATATTTAACCTATGGGCCAATGGGGAAAAGCCAAATGTCTATGAGAAAACCCATCAAACTGTCAACTGCCTTTCTTGTCTTTTTTTTTTCCCAATCATTTATTTCTGCCAGAATGTGGTGGAGTTAGTTATTGCATGGAATGGGAAGAGTATGGGAAAAAATTCGAATTGGGCAGAGACCCATTTTTTAAAAACGTGTTCTGACTTCCTTGGCAAGGAAAATGCCCAAAAACGTATGCCATTCTGCCATGCATCCATGTTTTTCCATTTTCCTCTCCATTCTCCTTCACGTTGGGGTTTTTGGCAGCAGCTGGAGTTTTTCCTGTGTTTTTCATTCCACGTTTTTGGTTGCTGGCTTAATTTTTCCCATGGATGGGAGGTCGTTTTTGTAGTGCTGGGGATTGGGCTGTTTTCCTCACGTTTTGGGAGCTACTGGTGCATTTTTCATTCACGTTTTTGGTAGCTTCATGTGTTTTTACCATGGCTGTGAAGGGCCATTCACGTTTTTGGCTGTCTCACCGACTATTGGTCTCACGCACAGGCTATTTGGGACGTTTTTCCTTGCTGTGAGTCGTGCTCATTGTTTTTTTTGCTTTGGGGCTGTTGTCTTCCTCACGTTTTTGTGTTAGCTGTGGTGTCCAAGTTCGTTTGGGGCCACTGTGGAGTGCCAATTTGTTGGTTGTGTTCTCCTCTGTCCATGCTGGGGGTTTGCTTACCCTTCGTTTGGGACTGTGCATAGTTGCTGTCGTTTCCATTGTGAAATTGGGCTGATGTTGTTACCCTGGTTTGGGTGTTGTTGCTGAGTTGTCTTGGCCATAATAGGGCCAAGAACAACTCCGTATTGACCCGTGGACTTGTGCTGTGCACACCTTCTGTTTGGGATTATCCCTGGTTTCCCTTGTGTATTCACGGCATTGTGAAGGGATTGTTTTGCTGCTGGTATGTAGTGGATAGTCTTCGGACTGTGCTGGCTTGGCTTGTCTGTTGAAAGCCTGTGAAACCCAGCTGTGTTGGTTTGCTGTTTTGTGCCCCCTTGGCTATGTGCAAGCCTGCAATTGTCCCCTTAGTCCTTGAGGAATCATGCCCAGCTCGGGGGTGGCAGCATGGCTGAGAGATTGATGAGCAAGCTGGCCTATGGTTGGGTGGAACGTTGCAGCGACGTAGCTGGTTGCGGGCAAGTTCTTAATCGAAAGATAAGTGCTGCTATTACTTCGCCTCTGCAATTTATATACTATATTATGTGAAATGATGAACATGCTCAATGCTGGAAATGTTTATGTATGTTTGATTCCGCTGTATGAATAAAGACTGTGCATCTGTGTATGCTTGCAAGTTTTATTTTCAATATTTGATTTCTGTCAATGTTCATGGGGCGATTTTCACGGCTGTGTTGATGTTCGTCGCGCCCTCTTCGCCGGTTGAGGGACGGGGACGTGATAGAGTGGTATCAGAGCCAGGTTGCAGCAATGGGCCTCTATGGGCCAAGAAAGAGACACTGATAGAGGGCAGAATTACCCTCTATGTCCAGCAGAACAGCAGTGAGCAAACAAATTCAGAAAAACGGTCTAAGTGTGAGCAGTCGGACCACTGGAGGAAGTGGAATTCCGCCGTTGCGGAAGGATTGGATAAGTCGACTTCCGCTGTTGCGGAAGGATTGCCGAAGTTCCCCGACCGACGTTGCGGACGGCGAAGTGATCTACGTCCGATGTAAGAATCATCCGACTTCCGATGTGCAAAGACCGTCGACAGCCGACGCGGTCGAAGAAAAATTTGTCTAAGCATCGGAGCAATCGGAAGGGAAAGTGGTCCGACGTCCGATGTTACGAATGTCCTCCGACGTCCGACGTTCAACTTGCTCTAAGCGCCAAATCGGAAGAGCCGGCGAACTGGGCATTCGCCGTTGCGGAGGCCCAAACAGTTAAGTCTTCCGATGGGAGATTCCCCCGATCGCCGACATGTCAAAAGGGGTTAAGGCTCAAAGATAGTTCGCCAATCGAAAGAGTTGACGAAGTAGACGTCCACCGTTGCGGAAGCTAAAGACATTCGACTTCCGATGTGGAGATGCTTCCGACGTCCGACGTAAGTGCTAAATCGGAAGATGTCAAGGTTTGCGTGTCCGCCGT
>LPNX010473668.1:0-17295 GCA_001517045.1 Pseudotsuga menziesii
ATATATATATATATATGTAAAGTACCATACATTTGTTAATCATGCATCATCCTTCAAACATGTGTCCCATGGCCAACATGCACAAAGGGAAACCGAGCCGACCTCAAAGTCTTAAACCGCCAACTGTTTAAACCCCATCAAACTAACCAGTACAAAGAGAAACCAAAATTCCTTGAGGTTGGAAAAACATACTTACTGATTGCAGACTCCAATTCTAGAACAAAAAAAAAATCTGCAGAAACGACAACATCATGCTTCATTAGATATAGTTACCACATGCTCCTAGGCTTTAGGATTCTAGTCTCTAGGCGAACTCTTCGAGGTCCTAGGCTTGAAGACCTTTCTTATTGTGAGTTTCTCCTTAATCACATCCACTATCATGTTCATAATAGCATTAATTTTTAAGATCTAGCCCTTTCTCTACTCATTAAGCGCAATTACGCACTTTCTTAACTTAGACTCGCTCCCCTGGGCATCCATCATGTCTCTCCCAAGAATCATTTTTATTTTCTAGTACACGACATTGTCTTCGAAAGCTTCGTCTCATGGGTTTGAGATGAGCTCATATCCACAATCTTAGCCTTCCACTCCATTTGTTCCTCATCAAATTCCTGCACCCCTTTCCCAACTTCAATCTCTTGCTATGCATAGTCCAAATACTGCCTCTTCTCCACTAAGACCTCCTGAAAGTATTCTTTCTTTACTTCTGTTAGATCTTGTTTGATTTTGGGCATGTGGGAGCCTCAGCTATAACCACCTAGACCCTATGCAAACCTAGATGTTTCTATATGTTGAACGTCATTCAAAGAACAACCACCACAATCCTAGACCCATCTCTCTAAGAGTCTCTTCCTAACTTGCTCATTTCATTGTAGTTGATCTCTCGTTTGCGAAGCTTCCATAATACAAGCTGCAGATAATCACCATCAACACCGCGAAAGAATATCCATGTGCATAACAATTTATTCCATCATTATCTTTCCTCCATACCGTCACCACCATCATGAGCACCATCACCATGACACTCTCCACAAGCAACGACCCTGGCATCCCATTATTGCAACTAGTTTCCAATGTCCCCTCTTTCCCTCGATGGATCACCAAGTACTAAGTCACTTGAATCCTTGGCTTACTAAATACTCCACGCATTAAACTGATTATCCTCCTCGCATGCATGACCCCGGCCTGTCATTGGTTGTGACATGGTTAGGTGGTGAGTTGTGGGTTGAGTCTCCCATCGCCCCTACTAGTCGCCTCCACCCTTTCATACACCCACATCCGGGTTTTCATTTCCTGATTTCGAATGGAACAACATGTGTGATTGATGTTTGTGGCAACAATCCCTTACTACTCCAAGTCAAGACCGTCATCTAATTGAGAGGCATCATTTTTTTCCAAATGTCAGCTACTTTATTTACGGATCACCTAACATGTGAGTGAAGGAGTGAAATGCGCTCGACGATTTAGAGTTTGAAGGATTTCAATGAGCTTTTCAATTTTTGATTCTAATCTCTAGTTACTAGACATCTTGCTAATCAGGGCCCCATGCCGCAATTTCTTAAACATGTTGAGGACAATTTGGGGATCTCATTCCATAATAAGCTTGGTGTAGTCCTACCTGTAGGTAATGAGAAGGCCTTGATTGAGGGCCTGCAACTTTGCGTCATTGTTTATTTTCTATTGAGTACGCTTGTGTAAAGTCAAATGATCTGGAAAGAATTGTCCCAGATTACACTACCAATACCAACCAGTCTTGGGTTACCTTTGGATGACCATCAAAATTTAGCTTCATGAAGCTCACAAGGTGGGGAGACCAAGTAGGTGACATGGAGGGAATGCAAGAGAGATGAGGAAGCCAGGATTGTAGGATGGATATGACATATAGCCAAACCTAATATTCAGTTATTCTGGAGTCCTTAAACGTTCTGTAATTTCTTTCTTTCCATATTTCCCAAAGAGTGAATCCCTAGAGAAGTTTCTAGATTCTGTTTAGCAGTTTATTTTTAAAGGATTTCGATATCCATGACTCAATGTTAGCCTTGATATAATCTCTCTAATGATATGAAGTTCAAACAATTTTGGCTCCCCTATCCCAAATCAAGGATGAGAATGTATAAAGGTTGAGAATTTTGAGAGTTTCCTCCTCCAGATTGCATAGGGGATATCGTGACAGGCCCTCAAATCCTCATTTTTTGATTTGATCCTAGGTTAGAGATCGAATTTTAGCCACCAACCAGAGGAAGGTAGATACTTTAGGAGTCAATGCCTACTACCAGATCCTCCTCTTGTCTTCATCACCATTATGAAGGAGAAGGGAGTAGGCTTATTTTAGATTGAAGTTGTTTTTTGACTGGAAGCCCCATCTAAGAATGTGGTGGTCATCCATAATTGAATACATCAAAGGTCTATTTCATCATTAATGGCTTCCCTTCCTGACATGCTCTTCTGAAGTTCCCATTGGTCCAAGGCAATCCAAGTTTGATAAAGTTGTGGAGAAACATTGGCAGTCTACTACTGATAGATTCTAGTGACATTCCTGATCAGATATTGATCACATATTGTTTCCCACCAAGGATCCAAATTTAGGGGTGGGGATTGTTGCCACACAGCCTCCCCAAACAGGGCAATTTTGCCATTGCAAATTTCCCATAAATTGTATTTTGAACCAAACCCCTTATTGCCCCAATCGACATTCATATCATTGACCCGAGATAATGACCATCCAAACGGATAAGATCTTTAGGCTTGAATCAACAACATATTTCCAGTTCCACAAATTTCCCCATGGTGAGAGAGGATTCTTTAGCCATCTCCACCATAATTTGGCTCCTAGGGAAACATTTTCCATATCGTGATCCCTTAGTCTCAACCTACCTTCCTATTTAGCTCTACAAACTTTCATCCAAGACACTAGGGCCTACTTCTTGTTCTCTGTAGTTCCAACCTAAAAGAATCTAAGCTACAAAATTTTGATTGACTTCAATACTGATTTAGGGTCTCCCAATGTGGAGAATAGATAGATATGCATTGCTTAAAGCAGCTATTTGATCAATGTTAGACGACCTAGGAAAATGAGAGATTAGAAATCCCAGTTCTCTAATTTTTCTCTAGATTTGAAAGAAGGTTCTCCCACAACATGTTTCCTTGATCTTCCCCAACTACGGGAGATCCCAAGTAATTCGACATGAGGGTAATCCTTTGAAATCTAGGCAATTTTGAAATTATAACTTGGATCCTTATGGGGACATTGAAAAATAGTAGACGATATTTATCCTTGATGGTAGTGCTAGAGGATTCCATAATTATTCTAGGATTGAATTTATTTCTTGAGCTTTATGGACTGAAGGGGTACCAAAGAGCAGAGTATCATCAATGAATTGAAGGTGGGAGGCGACTTTCTTGTCTAGCCTGATCCCCTTCATGGAATTTTCCCAAATCATACATTTTATGGACCGACCCAACCCTTCAACTATCAATCTAAATAAGAGTTGTGAAAGAGGATTACCCCATCTAATTCCATGTGAGGGCACAAAAGTTTTCGTGGGGGATCCATTAAGTAATATAGATTAAAAAAATGTGGAAGTAAGGGATATGATCCATTTCATCAAGCCCTCCAAGAAACCAAAAGATATAAGGACATTCTCCATATACTTCCAACTTATTCTATAAAAATCCTTTCACAAATCCAATTTAAGGATCATCCCAGGTTTCTTCTGGATTCTGATAGAATGCACTGCTTCATGGGAAAATGCAGTTCCACCCAAGATATGACAACCTTCCACAAACCCATTTTATCATCCTAGGTTTCTTTTGGATTTTGATAGAATGCACTACTTCATGGGAACATATAGTTCCATCCAAGATATGACAACCTTTCGCAAACCCATTTGGGGAGATTAGATCAAGAAGCAAGGGTTTTAACAAATTAGCGATAACCTTGGTGATTATTTTGTATATAACATTGCATAGAGATATAGAGGGAAAATTCTCTAGACGACGAGCTCCTTCTTCTTTTAGGACCAGGTTTATGAATGAGTAGCTAAGAGTCGAAAGCACACCCCTACATAGTCTGGACTCATCCACCACTTCCAATACATCAAATTTGACAATGAACCAAGGGGCATGAATTTTTTTTATCATGAAGCCATGAAACCCTAACAATTTCACCTTTTACATAGCCATAACCACCTACTCAACTTCTTCTAGGGGATATTAGTTGTATTATATTTTCATTTTTCTCCTCCACAACCAATTTGGGAATGTTATGAACAATTTTTTGAATAGTTAGATCCTTGTTTCCCGAGGGATCAAATAGAATGAACCCATAGAAGGTAATCAATTCTCATTCTATATCTTCAAGTTGAGTGACCAAGTTACCTTGAGCATCCGAAAGATATGAGATGTGATTAGGATGTCGATGATAAATCATTGTATGATGGAATAATTTTGAATTCCTCTCCCCTTCTTTTAGCCTTCGAAACCTCGATTCTTGCTTGTATAAAATTTTCTCTTGTGTATACTAGAGGTCAAGGGATTGTAGATCTTCTTCTAGTCTATTTGTCTATTCTAATATTTCTTCTTGAATGATTTATTGTTGAAGTTGTTCCATTTCTTGCTCAGTATATGTTTTGGCTTGGAAGAGATTTCTAAAGGGTATTTTTAAGGATTCTAATATTATACTTAGGTATAGTATTCTAGGCGATTATTTCTCCTAATCATTTCTTGACGTAATCATTTCTCCTAATCCTCCCATAGATTGTCTTGCAGATGATGGTGAAGATTGCATTGACAATTTTTTTTCGTAGAACAAGAAGTTGATGGAATTATTGTTGTTACAAATAACACTATTGGCAATGAAAATCAACAAGTAGAAAATCTACATGAAGTTGCGGGTCAAGCAAAAGAAAATATTCCATAAACACCACTTGATCAAGGACAAATTTTGAGGAAGATCCTTTGTGAACGAAAGAGTCGTAAAAGATATGGTTCCAAGGAAACTAATTTTAGTTATTTAGTCACCAACCCTTTCCACACTTCTTCACATACATCTTGTATTTCTCTTTTGAGTGGCACCATTAGCACTAATCCACAACAATTTTTTGATGTTGTCGGTATACCAAAATGGGATGTTTCCATGTCAAAGGAGTATTCTTCCTTGTTGAAGAATAACACTTGGAATCTCGTTCCTCTTCCTAAGGAACACAAGCTTGATCATTGTAAATGGATTTATAAAACCAAATATGTAGTAGATGGCTATGTTGAAAAACACAAGGAAAATCTTGTAGCCAAGGGATTTTCATAGGTTGAAGGAATTGATTATTCTGAGACCTTTTCCCATGTTTCCAACAATGTTTTTCTACATGGAGAGTTGCACGAGTAAATCTACATGAAGCAATATTTTGGTTTTGTGTATGATCCTTCACATGTATGCAAGCTCCAACGTTAATTATGTGGTCTTAAACAAGCTTCCCAAGCTTGGTATGAGAAGATGGATAATTTCCTTATTGCTTTAGGTTTTAATGATTGTCATTTTGATCTTATAGCTCACACTAAGAGGTAGGGTGTTGATCTCTTGATTTTGGTTATGTACATGGATGATTTAATTCTCATTGGTAGTCTTCATCCATGATTTAGGGTGTTCATTAAGCACTGATGGAGCAGTTTGATATGACAGATCTTGGTCCTTTGCATTATTTTATCGGTTTATAGGCCCTTTAATATTCATAAGGGATTTCCATTTTTCAATAAAAGTATTCCCTTTAGTTACTTCATTGCTTTGGCATGGTTGATTGCAAACCTCCACCCGTTCCATTTTAGTTAAGGAATTCCATTTTTTATGAGTTGTACTTCATCGTGTGTTAATCCTTTGCTATATATTAAATTGGTTGGAATTCTATTATATATTCGAACCATACATGACCTACCATCTCCTTTGCAGTTGTGTCTCTTGTTTTCTCAATTTTCTCATCAGAGTCACTAGAGGGTAGGCAAGCAAATTTTGAGGTACATTAAGGATACTACCAATTTTGGCTTTCAATATACCTTAGGTGCTTCTCAGCTTGTAGGTTTCACTGGTTCCAATTGGGTTGGTTCAGTTGATGATCAAACATCCACATCTAGTTTTGTCTATCACCTTGGATTTTCTCCTGTTTCCTGGTCTTACAAGAAGCAATCAATGATTGCATTATCTTATGTAGAACATGAGTATTGTGATGCAATTCTTTGTTAGTCAAGAGGTCCTTTGGCTTTGATAATTAATGATAGAGTTTGGATTTAAGGAAGATCACTTGACTACTCTTTACTATGATAATCAAAGTGTCATACCTATTTTCCGCAACCTAGTAGAGCATTAGAGGAAAAAATGCATAGAGATTCACATGCAATTCATTCGACAACTCATCTAGGGTGTTGTTCTTGGTTCATAGTATTTTCCTACTAAAAAGTAAGTTGTAGACATCTTCATTAAACCTTTTACATTGCCTCATTTTCTATAGTTGCAATCGATGCTTGGGGTGAAGGAAATTGTCCTTGGGGTGTCATCTTGAGTCTTCCTTGAGGTGAAGGAAATTATCCTTGGAATAAAGGTTATTATTTGATTTAATGTATTTTTTTAATAAGTCTATGTTGAACCTCCACCTTTGTTGAAGAGATATATTTATATTATTAATATTGTTATATGGTCAAATTAATGCACAATATGATAAATGTGGAACACATATAGAATATAAATGAAGTATAAATGATAGAAATTATAAATTTAAATACATTTCAAAGATATGCATCAGAAATTGTTTTGTCCGCAAAATCAAAAAGAAAAAAGCAAAAAGCAAGTAACGACAAAAAGAAAAACAAACAAAAAAAGCAAAAAGCAGGAAACAACAAAAAGCAAAACATAGAAAACAACAAACAAAAGCAAAAAGTAAGCAACGACAATCGAGAGTATTTATAAGTCCTCTCTGCTATTGGTATCGGTAAGGAAATCGATAGTATTTATAAGTTCTCTTCGGTATTGATCGACATTGTGCTGCTTGGATGTCTGTGATGCAGAGCTTCATTCATATGATGGCTTGAATTCATCGAGTGAATTTGAAGTTTCTAATGTCTATTAATTTTCCCTTTTTGCTTCGATGGCTGTCATGTTGTTCTTTTTT
Source organism: Pseudotsuga menziesii (assembly GCA_001517045.1). Lineage (NCBI taxonomy): Eukaryota > Viridiplantae > Streptophyta > Pinopsida > Pinales > Pinaceae > Pseudotsuga > Pseudotsuga menziesii. The sequence goes on from LPNX010473668.1 coordinate 7,152, forward strand.
CTTTATTCGCTTCTTTTTACCTGTGATGACTTGAACTCATCAAGTGCAGACCATGTTCTTTTTTGAGGTTTTCACTAGTTTTCTGCTTTGATAAACATTTATTTTTTCTCTAAATTTTAATTTACCAGTAAGATTATTTAGCAGATTATTGAAATGTAGGTTTATTCAATGGTGTTTGTTTCACTAATTTTCTGGTTTGGTTTTAGAGATTCTTGATCTCTGTAATATTTTTAATTTCCACGATGCATATGATAAGACATATTTAGGAATATTTCAATGCTTACTTTAAGAACTATTATAATTTATTGATGGAAATTAAATGCGTTGCTCATCAATAAATTACAATCCAATCGTTTCAAGAAATTGGTTGATTGAGTAGACTGCATGGCCTAGTTTTAACTTTTGTATTTCTTGTGATTTATTTTGCCCTCTCTTTTTTTTTTGTTTACTACTATAAACTTTAGAGGACTTTATAGGTAGAATCTCGAGGAGGAATGTTGGCAAAGTTAATTATTTCTTTTTTATTTAAGAGTGGTTTGTGTTTATTAGTCTATTTTTCATGTTAATTCTTACTATCTGTGTATGTGCATTCCTTGTTGTTGAATATATCTATTATGCATTCTTTTCTAATTAAAGATCTTATTTTCTGGTTTTTTAAATGATTCCTTGTAAACACGAGATTAGAAATTTAGTAGAATATTGGACTGTTTTATTCTCATAGCTGGTGTTAAAGTGTTTTATAGAAATTATATGTCATGTTCATCAACAAAATAGGAGACAAATTCATAACTTGAAAGATTCAATTTTGTATTGGTGGGATTTTATGCACTATGATTCAGTTTTGTATTGGGGTCTTCTATGCCTTGTGATTCAATTCTTTTCATACTTATACAATATCCTTAAAGGTGGAGTACCCCCAAGATGATAAGAAAGGTTGCATGAGTTCTTTCCCTATCTGTGTATTATTTCTTATTGACGATGTGTTTTGTAATTTTTTTCTAATCAACATGTTTATATTTGTGTATATGGTTCACTATTAATGTGTTCTTTATTTAAACACCATTAATGGAGACAATTTCTGATAATTTTCTAGTTTCTTTTACAACCGCTTTTCTTTGTAATATTTACTTTCTTGGCTGCATGATTACAAAAATTTGAAATGTAATCAATTGTAATGATCATCATATTTTTTTGGAAAATTGTGTGATGCTCATCAGATTTTTTTGGAAAAATGTGTGATGGTATGAGCTCTTCATTTCAGTGTTTTCCATTTTATTCTTAGTGTTAATTCTAGTTAGCTCCATATTTGCATTCCATGCGGAATGTATATTATTTATTTACTCTAATTATTTCACATTTTGATGCATATTTTTTCTCTACTATGATTATTTTTGGAAATTAATGAAATTATCTATATCTTATTTATTACCTTTAATTTCCATCATCATAATACATGCAATTAGCGAGTTAACAGAATATTGAAATGTTTAAATTGTCAAATCCATTGTTAATTTATTCGTGGAAATAAAATGCCATGGTCATGGTTATTAGTAGAAAACACTGCAACCCAGAAAAGTGATTGTGTTCTAAATCATTTTGTGATGTGTTTTAACACCATTTGTTGATATCCTAGAACCCTTAGAATTGGAATCTTACCAAGGTAATGAGAAATGTTAATCTACAAGTTTGAACAACATTGATGGAGCATGATTCCTTTATTTTTTTGGTTTCCTTTTACAAATTATGTGTAATCTTTTATATTGAAATTTAGCAGAATATTGGAATGGTTTATCTTAGTTTATTTGATTTAAATAGAAGTTAAATGTGATGTCAATCTACAAACATAATACATTCCTAATGATAGGATACAATTTTAGGAAATTGTGAAATTGAGTTTTTCATTAGTTGTTTTATATTTTCTGAGATCTGTGATTTGTTGTAACTATCGTTTTCCTATGTAGAGCCCTTAGTTGAAATGTAGCTAAGTAACACTTCACGAACTGCTACACATCAAAAGTTGGATTGCAGAGTGTAAATTATGTTGTTCATGTGCATATTGCATTCACTTATACCATGGGTGCAAAAACTATCCTAGAAAAGCATAAATACCTCAACGTCTTCATAAAATTGGACACTAACCTTTTCTTAAGAAGTCCAAAATGAAAAAGGTCAAGGACTAGGATTAATAAGGAAAATAATCCTTGATCCGTCCTTTTTCTTTTAACCTCAATGCACCTATGAAAAGATTCCATAGGGATTAATTGTGATTCGGAATTCAGATTTCCAAGATTTATTCTGATTCCTACAATTTATGACCTTGTATTCTTTGTTGGATGTCCATTTTGTAGGATCAATTCAAGGCTTAGACTTTGGTTTTTATAAAGGTTGTTTTGTTGCCCAACTTTATCAAAACTCTTGAACTCAGATTTTTCAGTTAATTGAAAAACAAGTTGACGAGGCTCATTAATATCACTTCCTAAATTTTTACATTCCCTTTTTCATTGGATTTAATTCAAGATGATAGTGGAACCCATGATTCGTTATCCACGTAAGCGAAACTCCTCACTTGGATTTTTAATAGCTTGGGACGATGTTCACTATTAGCTTCATGGGCTCTTTAAGCCCTACTTCCGTTCTAACTCGATTATTTTGAAGGATTTTTGGGTATGACAGTGAATTAGTCCTTTTCAAAAGAGCCAAGGATCAACCATAGTTAGAATCACTTTTTGTATAGTTGAAGTACCTTGCCAACACCACACAATAGTTTGCTTGAATACTATGTAACAATCTTTAATATAATTAAATAACAACAATTGACAAACCCCGTGTATGGGAAGAGCATGCCCACTAAGATTTGAACACTTTGATCATTGTCACAATAGTTGTTACAAGATACCACAAATGCATTATTGACAAGTAATGTATTATCGACCCTGGCTTACACTACATGTTTCTCTTTCTAATCAAAAGTTTTTTTACTTTATAACTTTATAGTAGTTTATAATTTTTTTTTATAAATATTGCGTGGAATGGTAATTAATTTTAGACTAAAGTCATGAAGTCAATTTTTTTTATAAATATTTTAATATTCAAGAATACAATATTTATGTATGCAATATTGTGTGAAATGGTAATTAACTTTAGATTTTTTTCTTTAAATTGAAATTTAACTTAAAGTTTTTTAAAATTTGAAAATCATATTTTAAGAATATAATGAATTTCTATGTCTTGCAACAATAATTAATGTGATTTTGTGTCCCATTAAGTAGACTTATAATCTATAGCAAAAAGAGCAGGAAATTAGACTATGGGAAGTTGTATGTTCAAACCTATAAGACGTAGTTACTTTAGGTCCCATGAGTGCCATTAGGGGGAGTGTTGTTTCATTTTAGTATAGCTCTGACAAGTCTCGGGTTGGGTGAAGGTGCAAAGGTAATGAGATCCTAAGTGGTAGTTGATTGCTTAATTACAAAGTTACACAAACCGTGGGTGCGATCTGAATCAATTGAAAAATCCGATACGGGTGTGGCACTCATCGAAAAATTAGGAATTGGGGATTCAGAACCCTAACCCTTATTAAACCTAATTATCCTACATTTATCCTACGTAAACAAATTTAGATTAGTAAAAACGAGGTGGAAGAATATAAGAATCCAATTATGAAGAATCTGATTCGGGTGTGGTTAATCCTAGGGTTGAATCTGGTAACTGTGCTTACTTATGATTTTCAAGGTACTAGACCAACACGATTGCGGCAGTCAATCCATTGATGGGAAAAAATAGAAAGAGGAAATGAGTAGGCATGCATGTCATGAATTCTTAAAAGATAATCATTGGAAAAAATGATTTTAGTGATAATTAAATGATTTTTTGAGTCGTAAACAACCTAGCTATGGTTATTTGTTTTGTGTGGTTCCCCCTTAATGTTGGATGTTGTAGTATATACACTTTATTTTTTAACCTATCTTGTTGTTATCCCTACTAAAAGCCCCAACAATTGATTTTGCATCCCTTTGAGAATTTCCCATTTCTCTTTTCCTTGGGAAATTGAGAGGAGGGATGACCTACCTATAGGTTAAGGGTCAACCCCTCCATTAGTTTATTTAGTTTATAGACCAATTCCACCATTAATTATTGACCCCTCACATTCACTCGAGGAAGGCTTTGAAGAGAGAGAGAGAGAGAGAGAGAGAGAGAGAGAGAGAGAGAGAGAGAGAGAACAACTATCCATCTATTAGGCGGATCTTTTTCCTCAACCTAACTAATTATTGGAGTTGTAGATAGCAATAAGTATTATCTATGTAATAGTTATAACCACCCAGCTCAATCAAGTGAGTGCATCCTAGTTTCGTCTTGATGGGCCCGCTGTAACTACCATTCGTTCAGGCTCGTGACTCAATACAATAGTCTATTCGAACGACAATCCATTCAATTAAGGTACCTATTTTAGCATCTCTGAAACATGATAGAGGTATAGGGATCAATTGAAGGCGTAGAATTTGGATTTGATAAAGGTTTTTTTGTTCCCCAACATAATCAAAATCCTTGAACTTAGGTTTTTCATAACATTGAAAAACAAGTTGACAAGGCTCATTGATATCACTTTCTAAAATTTCACATTCCCTTTTTCATTGGATTTAATTCAAGATGATAGTGGAACCCATGCTATCCAAAGGAATGAGAGGTTCAAAATATTTGTGCTTTCCTCATAAGAAAATCTCCTTGCTTGAATGTTAATAGCCTGGGACGATGTTCACTATTGGCTCAATGATCTCTTTAAGCCCTACTTCAGTTCTAACTCCATTATTTTGAAGGCTTTTTGGGTATGTTAGTGAATTAGTCCTTTGCAAAAGAGCCAAGGATCAACCATAGTTAGGATCACTTTTTCTATTGTTGAAGTATGTGGTTTTGAGTCTATTATTTCAATTGGATTTGATTAGCTTGTTTTGTTTGCTAGAGTAGGGATTTGACTTGAAGAGCCCACAAAAAATCTGACATCCTATACCATATTGTTTAGATGTTTATAGTAGTGAAAAAGAGAACAACAAAAATTAACTTGGACATAATCCAAACTTTGCATATAAAACCATCTTCTTGCTTTAATCTCCATATGTTTTTGGTAAATCCTCTTCGAGGTTCATGCTTTCAATGATTGGAGGAATTCCTCTTTGTTGGAGAAAATGGAATATTCTTCCATCTCATCAAATTTATCGCATCTTGAAATGCCCCCATAACACATATTTTATCCAGTGAAAAATTGAATTCTTCCATATATATATTGTTTAAACTTTACGTGATTAATGTATTTTTTATATGGGTCCCCATGCACACATAAACACACATAAGTGAAAAATAAGGATTGTTAATACCTAGCCAACACTAAACAATAGTATTTATAAATGTTACATCAACAATATTCAATATTATCAATAGAGACATTCGAGTAACCTAGGTTTATTGATGCCTTTCTTTTCTAGGTAAATTATCTTGGGGAAAGCCCCCAAGAATTTCTCCCCCTCATTTCAAGGATGGTACTTAGGGTAAAACCTAGATTCTCTAGGGCACAAGGTCATGTTAACATTATGGATTGAGGCCATAACAAAAATATACTTATTATAAGCTCAAAATGTTACTTAGGGGAATAGAACTTGGGTGGGGAGGATTGTTAAATAGCAGCAACAAGGAAGGTATTCTAGCATTGCATGTGTCCTTGCATGCTAGAGAGACATTAAACTGGAAGCCAAATCTATTAAAGTGATTTTCCTAAGTTTTAAATTGATTTAAATATTAATGTTCCGTAAAGATCAAATTGATGCATGGAATTGTAAAAAGAATACAATATATAAATAGACAAGGGCGGGGGGGAATGCATCCCTAAGGAATGCTTAAAAGAGAGAAAAAGAACCTAAAAGAATGGAAGTGTTAAAAGCACTAGAAAGCGCAAATCCATTGAGATGGGGAATAATGAAGAAGCTCAAGAAGGAGGTTCCTTGGTTGAGACATGTTCCTTTGGAGAGTTTATCCTTTAAATACCACGATTTCCTTACTTATCCTATCCTTTCCTTTCTCATTATTTGACCTCGTTTCTAAGAAAAACAATGGGAAGAAGAAGGTTAGGGTTACATGGATGAATACATTGAGTCTCTCTACGAGGAAAAACAATATGAAGAAGGGTGGGGTTTACACAGAAGGATGCTTCGAGTCTATTTCATAGGAAAGAACAACATGAATGAGGCTAAGGTTTACATGGACATATTCTCAGGGTCTCTTTCTTAGGCAAGAGAAACATAAGAGGTTAGATTTTCATATATAGTCCTTTGAGTCTTGGAGTTCATACATTGATTGTCTAATTCATTGTAGTAGACTCCACAACCCATATACAACCTTGACGTTGGGTTGTTTCAATATGTTCCATGAGGATGGGGTGCGTTGTCTTCGTATTTTTGGGTACTCTTAGAGCAATTTTTTGTAGCCTTATGAAGGAAGAAAGAGAGGAAACAAGTGGAACTCACGAGTGCTTGCACTACAACTTGCCATTTGTAGGGTCAAGACATACAAGAAGCTACACATATAGCAAGTTCTACTCTCTCTGTCTCTCACTCTTCCTTTTGATGTGGTAATTGTGTTAGTTTTCCAACTAATATGTTAACTTCTATTGGTCTTCTTCAGATTGTATTTACATTGAAAATATTGTTTCTTCATTGTTTTATTTTCTTAATATTGTAAGTTCCTAACTACTTGCTTAATGGCACCCTCGTTTCTTTGTGTCCTAAGAGTTCCTCACATGCCAACTTGGGATTGGAAATATAGTTAGCTTTGTATTCCAACCTCCAGGATTAAGAACTCGTGTTGCATGGGTATTGTTTATATATATTATTGTTGGGTTTTTTTTTTTAAAATAGTAAGATGGTATACATTACTCTCGTATAAAGTAGTTAATTATAAACAATAACACAAGCCTGCATTTATTAAACCAACAATAAAACTATTTCTCAAGGGAAATATAGTCCCTCACTCCCTCACTCGTTTGTAGTTCCAAGTGAGGATGTTACTACCTTGCTATACCCATGAAAATTCTCCCCTTTTCCATGGTTTCTAGGATGAAGGATAATATTAATCACCAGATGGAATATCAATTGGTAACCCCAAGGGACTCAATGGGATTTGATCGTGAGGTTTATGTGAGATTTCACATGACCGTCTACCAATCGAGGACCCTTGGGGTTAGCAACCATAAAACAGTCAATGGTATCATCTGAGGAGGACCCTTGGGGTTAGCAACCATAAAACTATCATGGTATCTAAAAATTTGAAGGTAGCATTATAAACCTGAGGATGCCAACCTCCAATGTTTTTGCACCCATAACCTCACAACAACTCTATGAAAACAAAGAGACTATAATTTGTAGGTTACTAGAAATGTGAAAAAACTGGAGGTACCAATAAGAGTAATGGTATATTAATTGATATTTGTGCTCAAGTAATGAGAAAGTACTGGATGCATACACTATCAAATATGTGGTATAAACCTCATTACATTCCTAAACTAAGAGCTATGGATATATTCATATTATTATTATTATTATTGCTTAGTGATAGTTATTTCCATCCATTTATCAAATTACACATGGATTATGGTGTGTTTTATTTTGTGAAATTGATATTTCTAGACTCTAGGGATTCTTTAATATCTCTAGGCTATTGAAGCGATTCAAAGGTGACACTATTTTTTATTATCACCATTCATGACTCATTTATAGGCATTATCTAGGTTCTCCTTGTTAGGTACCACAACTACCTTCTTTTCTCCCCTATGTTTTGAAGGGTTGAAGGTATTACAAAAGGTACTAGATCACCAAATGGAAAAACCCTAGTTACCTTTTAGTGAAGTGAGAAGTGAGAAATTAATGAACACACTAACACAATATTACATTACGAAAATACTTCACCCTATCTACTAGATTCATCTCTAAAATAAAGACTTTGAGATGTCTTATTTGTCTAAAACCCTAAAACCTAATAATAATTGAAACTTTAACTTTTATAGCATAAGTAACTAAGGTGACTTTATTACACATGTAATCCTTGTATTTAACACCTCCTCTTAAGGCTTACATTGCTAATTGAAATTAAACACTAACTGAAAAGAAAAATATCATAAGGAAACATAACCAAATGTTCTCCAAACTCTTAGTTTGGAAAACAGTTCTTTGACTGGGTAGAGCTTCATGAAATTTCTTTGTATCCCTTCCATAGATGTAACTTTTGAGTGGAATTCTTGAGTTTTTGGACATCATATCTTCAAACTTATGAATTATTGGACAACCATCCATGTTGAGCTACATCCGCAATGCTCAATCTGGGTGTATCATGACCCTCGTAAACGTATAATTACCAAGATCCATAGATTCCTGAACTATCTAGGCAACCATCAATGTTGGCTTAAGGGTCAACCCCTCCATTAGGGTATAGGCCAATTCCACCATTAATTATTGACCCCTCACATTCATTCGAGGAAGGTTTTTAAGACCTCGAATGGTAAAGTTTATGGGAGGGACTAGTCTCTACTTTGAGAGAGAGAGAGAGAGATCAATCGAAGGCTCATACTTTGGTTTTGATAAAGGTTGTCTTCATCCCCAACATAATTAAACTCCTTGAACTTAGGTTTTTCAGTTAATTGAAAAGTAAGTTGACGAGGCTCATTGATATCACTTCCAAAATTTTTACATTCTCTTTTTCATTGGATTTAACTCAAGATGACAGTGGAACCCATGATATCCAAAGGCAGGTTAGGACCAAAATCTGTGTTCTTGCTTCATAAGTGAATCTCCTTACTTGGAATTTTAATAGCCTAGGGCGATGTTCACTATTATGTCAATGAGATCTTTAATCCCTACTTAGGTTCTAGGTCCCATTAGAGAGAATTTGAGGTAAAAAATGGGCCTCCTAAGAGATGTACTACAAAAATATAAGATATATTAAAATATTATGAGTTAGGGGTTTTATGGGGTAGGTATATATGACAACTCACCTCCTACACTATTTTTTATGCACAATATAAATAACCATGGTTGAGTTACTTTTCTAAATTCACTAAAAATAAAATTAATAAAATAACTCTACAATGATGTGACTAAGATTCATTGTAAATTCCCCCAAAATTATTGTCCTTTAGCATTTATTTGTCTTGAACTTGAAAATAAAATTAAACAAAAATGAATTTAATTTATATGCATAAACATATTTTTTTCATATAAATATCATTCATGAATTTAATTTATTTTAAAAGTACAAGATTATATATATATATATATATATTAGTTTGACATTATGATATTAAATACAATTGAGTGAATATATAATTTAAAATTAAAAAACATGAAAATGACAATATATTATTTTATAAAAAAATGTGAAAAGACATTTTTATGAATTATGAGTACTTTACTTGAAAATGACAATAATATTATTTTATGAGAAAGTGAATTGTGAGTACTTAAAAAGAACAATAATATTATTTTATGAGAAAGTGTGAAATGACTTTTATTGTGAGTATTTCATTTTATGACTTAGAAGTACTTGTACCACTAACTTGGTTAACTATGGATTTTCATCCACCATAGAAAATGTGACAAATAAGCATTCTTAACTCATGCAATGCCACCTCAACCATGGGGGATGATGTCATCTACTAGAATGTAATTGGTTGATTTTTATAGTACATTTTGGTCCTTTTGAGGCCCATTTTTGACCTCAAATTCTCTCTAATGATTATTTTGAAGTTATTTTGGGTATGTCAGTGAATTAGTCCTTCACAAAAGAGCCAAGGATCAACCATAGTTAGGATCACTTTTTCTATAGTTGAAGTATTTGGTTTTGAGTTTATTATTTCCATTGGAGCTTATTAGCTTGTTTTGTTTGATTAGATTGTTTTGTTTGTTGGAGTAGGGCTTTGACTTGACTTGATTAGCGAAAAGGAGAACAACAAAAATGAACTTGGACATAATCTAGACTTTGCATATAACACCATTTTCTTGCTTTAATCTCCATAGTTTTTTGGTCAATCCTCTTTGAGGTTCATGCTTTCAATGATTGGACGATTTCCTCTTTGTTGGAGAAAATGGAATCTTCTTCCATCTCATCA